>JALIZH010028617.1:0-18036 GCA_030522465.1 Rhipicephalus appendiculatus | reverse complement strand
ACGCCGGCGCACGCCGACAAGGCTCGGTCCTAAGGTGCTTCGCCCCTAAAAAAAAAAAAAAAAAAAAAAAAAAAAAAAAAAAAAAAAAAAAGCTACGCATGAATGGTTTGAAGCTCGTGATGCTGGGGCCATTAACTACAGTGCGGGAGCCATTCATAGGCGTGCGCACGAGGGGGTAGAGGGGGCGGCCGGCCCCTCCAAACTACTTAAGAGGGGGGGGGGTGCAAAGTCAGCCCCATACATTGAGTTCATAGGGGAATGGAGGCGCTGCAAAAAACCTTCGCCCCCCCCCCCCTCTCCCCCCCTACCTGAAGGGGATCCTGGCGCACGCTTATGGAGCCATTAACCTCCTTCGTTGTTAGTATATGAACCTCTGCCACCCTGCTTTTGCAAGCACAGGACATCGTCGACGTTGAATGCAGTTCAAATATGACGTCGGCGTCTAAGGCACGTTGCATCACGTTGACGTTGAACGCATTGATTACACTTCGAGGTGTCCGTTCACCATGTGTGGTAGTGTGCGAGACGATACTGTAGCTTTGAAACTATTCGTGCTCATTAATTTATAGATGATCCACCTTCCTTTACAGCATAATTTAACTCTGACGTGAAGACAATCATGCATAAGCCGCACGTAACGTTGATTTTAGTGTTTCATTTTATGCTCCTTCTTGCTCTATAAATCTTTCCGCAGAGAACACTGCGAGGCAGGTTTCATCCCGCCTCGGAGGCACTTGGTCAGTAGTGCCATAGCGAAACCGTAATAACTGTAGTTGCGGCGACCACAATCAGCATAATAGCTGTAATAACTGAGACTATTACATAAACACTTTATCTTCCACTACGCGGAAAAACAGGTCAGAACATTCATTCAGGCCTTCCTTTGTTTTTCTGCGATAAAATCTCCGTAGTTTAACGGATCTTTGTTGTGCCACTGAACCAAATGCTGGGACGAGAACCTCTGTCCCCAACGTATTTGATCATTTGTTGTTGACTGTTGCGTGGACTTGTTTGAAGGGCTCTGTGTATTTGTTACGTTCCAATTTTGATTTCCTGTGTTAACGAGAATGTTTTCAATTTGTTTGCAGGTATTTGCAGGACAGCGTTTATAGTTCTCGAGATTGGGTGTATTTGCAGAGGAGCTCGGCAACTTGCAGTGCATATGATGGTACGATAGGTTGCCATTACATCAATATCTCTGACAGTGCGCGATTCTTTGTGGTCCCTATAGGCTGTACATTTCTCTTTATTCGTAAAAGACCAGCATCTAGCTATCACCCTAACTAGTATTTACGCGTTCTGCTGTGAATGAAATTAGGATTGGTCTCTCAGTGCTGTGTCTATATTGATACTACGAGCCACCGGGAATGATCGTTGCCAAGAGTGCTGATGCGGGGAGGCTGATACTGACAGTCGAAACTTGTCCATGTTTGAATTCAAAAGAAAAAAAAAACCCTGTCACATGGGTTATCACATTATCATCGAGATGCGATTGATTAATCAAAGTATAGGTGAACACGTCCCTTTGATTGTTACGTACGCAGCAAGCGTTTACTACAAGCTGCATTAAAGAAATTGCAGCATACTGTTAAGATTGTACTACTCATCGGCATACAGAAACTTCTCGATGCTGCTTGGAAATATTAAAATGAATACAATGGCCCTAATGTCTTGCACCGTCTCCTCTCATTGCAGTGGTCTGCGGTGGCATCCACCTTGGTGCGCTTTGCAGACGTTGCAGCAGTCTGCTTTGGCGTACACCTCATGGTCCTCGGTGCAGCCTGGAATGACAAGGAAACCAAGTCGACTCAGAGCCAAGTAAAACCGCGGCGACCTTGAGCAAAGCAGCTCACAGTAGTGGACACGGACGAACAGCTGGCCAGAACGGGCGGTGAGAACTTTGCTTGATACTACTTAACATGAAAGTGTTCTATGCCGGAGTCCACCACGGCTCCGCTGACGTATTTCCGTCACGGATATGACGTTGTAAAATATAAACTAAGATTGCAAAGGAAACAAAAAAAAATTTTGGTTGATCCCTCTGATATAGGAATCGGTATAACACACGAAAGTGAAACATGTCTTTACAGAAGTAGTTGGAATGTTTATTGCCCATTGATATATAATATCTGTTGGCGTTTAGTGGCTAGAGCACCCTTAAACGTTGATGCACCCATGTTGGCGCGTGGTGACAACCTCCATCACGATAACCAACGACTCGCGACCGGGATACATTTTTTGGAAACACTGCATTGCACGCACCGGAGCATCGCGCAAATCACACATGAACCACAGGCATTCGCAAACGGTAGAACAGGTTTTCACTAAATCGTTCTGTGAACTCATGGTCCGCTGCAGCGAAGGGTGCATGATTTAAGGGTCGGCGACCATCCTGTAGGTGTGCTTGGCATGCGCCGTCGTGTTACCGAGCAGCGTCCGGCTGGTAGGTCGCTTCGGCGAAAGTACGATCATTTCGGTCCTGCTTCGGTGAGTGTAAGGCAACCAGTTGGGTCACGATGCGCTCAGCTCGGAAACGCGAGAGCCAGAGTGCCGTGAACGCGCGAAGGCCTCCCGCTCCCCCCCCTGGCGTGTCCCTCGCTGCACCAGACTGCGCGACATTCGCCCGTCAACGCCGTTGTCTTTCGGGGGCGCTGAATGCAGCAGTTCGCGTAGTCGGTGCCGTCGCACTCCTATCAGTAGATGGCGGAGAAACACGGTCAGGGCATATGGAAGCTGCGCATGTTAGCACAACGCGAAAGGCAAAGCACGTAACTGCGTCGTCACAGAGTCAAATCAGCGCGTATAGCGCGCCGCAGTTACAAAGCTCGTGGCCTCCGAAATTAGCTGCAGAAACATCGGAGGTGATTGCGGAGGCCACGCTCCGATGTGCTGAGTAGAGCGAACGCTACCTAGGTGGCGTTGGTAGGGTGCATTCATGCCAGCGTTCGTTCGAATGCTGGCGTCGAGGCGCCGTAGTACTGATACTAGAGAAGCGTGCACTGTCGGTGCTCGCTGGTGTAATTATGCAGTACTTCTCTTCTGCGCTCGTAGGTGGCGGCACCACCCCAACAAACCAAGAGCGCAGCTCCATGGAGGAGTGTGAGATATATAAGGCGCGTCTGAGGAGCTGTCCCCAAATGCGTTTGTGGCGCAGTTGGTTGAGCGCCCGGTTTCTATCGCCGCGGACCCAGAGGTCATGGGTTCGATTCCCGGGTCTCCCAAATTTGTGAAACTTTATTTTCTTCTGTTTTCTTTCTTTGTATTCTGTGCATGTAAATTTTAAGAACGTCACATCCGTGACGGAAGTACGTCAGTGAAGTCTTGGCGGACCTCCCCGGCATAAAACACGTTCGTGTTAAAACAAGAATATACAAGTTCCGTCGCCGAACGTCGAACCTACAGCCTCTCGCTCCGCAGCGCGCGGCGCGAGATCACTCGACCACAGAGCACACGTTCTTAAGCTGGCTAACGGCGAGCTATTTGTATACGTCATATACCGTTCGCGGTCCTCGGAGCTTGGAAACTTCAGCGCGTTTTCGTCATCGCTAGCCAGATGGCGCGAATGGCGCGGAGAGCGCGCTCTAAAGGTCGTCGCCTCGCGCGTTGAGATGCGCGCGCCGCCACAGGCCGTGGTCGCTCGTGCGCGCGCGCTTATCTCGTGATTGGGGCGCTTTGTACGTCTTGTGCTTCCGCCGCAAGTTTTCTTTGAAGCTACAGTCGTTAAAAGAGTGGACGAAGGACACTTCTCTCGCTGCAGCGGCCGCGTTAACGAAAGGAACGCGCTGCTCACACACGAAGAAATAACTATTGTGGCAGTTATTCGCGCTCGTCCTGTGTGTACTTGTGCGTTCGTTTCGTGCGTCTTTCTGTTAAAGCAGCGCGGTTTAAGTGTCGGGGGTATGGCAGTGGTTAGTCCGCGCTCTTCCTTTGTATGCTTATTTCATGGGTCCTCTCTGCTTGAGGTGCGCACTTCATGTTTCTAGCTCCTTGCCGTTCTTCGCGTGACATTACAATTTGTTTCTGTAGCATTCATTCCTTCGCCCTAGTGGCGAAACAATGCTCAATAAACGCTCAACTACCTCTGTGAAGACACGTTTCACTTTTGTGTAATACCGATTCCTATGAGAGAGGTAATGCAAATGAGTTCTGCGGAAACCCGCAAGGTGGCGGAAGGGTTATGAAAGGGAAAATTGACAACCACCCGTTTGTAGCACGAAGCCACAAGGAAAGCCGTTTGTATTTAATGCCTTTTGCCTTATGTCTTGCTTGAGCGAGTTGTCTTTGTTTGCTTGATCTTCTGCTATTGTTACATTTTATGCTATTCTGCTTAGCGAGTTGTGTTTGTTCTTTGCTTTATATTGTATTCATTTTCCTCACACTGTTTTCCTTAAATAGATTTATGCATGATTCATGAATGTAATCCCACTCTGCAACGACTCCACTAGCAGTTAGCAGTATTGTCAAATAAATAATAATAATAATAAAAAGAACAGAAAAAAATCACAGCATACCGTCCAGCGAGCCGAGGAAGCCGCCAAGGGCCAGCAACCCTTGGCCGAAGCCTAGGCGGGATCCAGGCCTATCCCACCAATTCGCAGGGCACCTAATAAAGTTATTTGATCTGATATCCACGGAGTGAATGATGATGAGTGGGCGAAGCTGCGGAGGTTCATCGGTAAACCGTGAATCTTCCGTGAATTCTGCCCAGCACATCATCACCGACGTGAGATCGGGCGCGTTTATACTAAAGGGTCGATGAGAGTTATGGTGACTGAAGCAATCATGGTTGCACCGTGAAATCTTCAGTGGTTTCGCCCAGCAGTAATCAAAGCGATAGTGTGTGTGAAATTTTATTCAAACTTCAACGACCGGTCGTCGTCCATGGTCCGCCAAGCAGCACGATCCGGCAAGCGCACTCGTACGGCGGTCCGCGCAATCAGAGAGCAGCTGCACCGCCAACGCCATCTAGCGTACCTTCACCCAACCGCCATATTGTACGCATGTCTATAGGACAGCGCCCTCTCGGAAACGAGACGAGAACTGGAGATGACGATACCATATCCACGGAGTGAATGATGAGTGGGCGAAGCTTCGGATGTTCGTCGGTAAACAGGTAATCTTCCGCGAATTCTGCGCAGTACATCATCAACGACGTGAGATCGGGCGCATTTATACTAAAGGGTCGATGAGTCATGGCGACTTGCAGCTCACTTTAATTTTACATGTACGCTGTGAATTTTTTTATTGTTTAATCACGCACAGGAGACATCTCACACAGGCACTACCTTGGAGGTCGAAATCCAGTGCCTACTGGCTACTCAGGATGCATGGACAACCGGGAACCGCCCAGGTGATGCCATAAGGAGCTTCGCCCCTAAAAAATAATGGGAGGGGCAAATATCAAGGGTGGTTTCCCCATTCCAGGACACCAGTGGCCGCCGCTGCTCGCCCGGCTTGATCCAGGAGACCCCTTTGGGTCTGCAGGTCAATTCGGGCGAGGACGGCCTCCCAAGGCTCCCCCAGCATCGTGAGTATCAGAGGCGACTGTGCCCTCCATAGGTTTGCTCCGACATTCCCAAATGACATGTTGCAACGTCGGTCTCGACTCGCAACAGGGACATTGGTTGACATATACATTGGGGTTTATGTGATGCAACCTTTCTAAATGTGGATAGGTGTTAACCTGAATTTGTCTAAGGCGGCGAGCTTCGTCGACTTTAATTGTGCGGTGGGGCCTACCACTGTCTTGCCTTACGTTGATGCTGCAGTATATCGCGTGCAGTGTGAGGGTCGTACTGTTTATCGTCGTCGTTCTTCGCTCGGTTGCTCAAATCACGAGCGCAACTGTGCGCCAGCTCATTACCCGAGATACCCTCGTGGCCTGGGCACCATATTATGGCATGGTCCTGTGTCAGCTTGTCACCGTCTAGCTTGTCACCGAGCCATCTTAAACGTCCAGGTAATCTTATTAGGGCGAACTTGTGCCCTGAGAATTGCAAGGTCGTGTACGCTCTACACTGATAGCGGAGAGCGTCGCCCGTCGGTAATCTGATTTGTGGTAAGACGCGACGTACACATGCGGCAATCGAACATGCTGGTGGCCGCGTTAGTTCCGGAACGAACTCGGCTGTTCGCGTTTGCGCGCTGAAACATATCTGAAGATTCTAAGGTAATCTGGAAGGCTCGCAGGCATTCGAGCGCTGTTTATCGCAGGGCTTGTTTTGCGCAAGGGTAGACATGTAACCAGTGACAAAAAAAAAAGCAAATAAAGGGGCGGGTCAATATGGCAGAACCACGTTGTGCGCGCTCACCTGCATGCTTTGTCACTGCAAGTCTACTATAACAGTTAGGTTTGCTTTTGTTACCTGCAACTCCTCCATGACAATCAAGGTGATGAATTATGAAGCAGAATGCGCCGTGCTTCAGTGGCACTTGGCGGGGAGGGTTACGAGCTGCCCTAAGGTGTTTCCTTAGTGTCCTTAGGGAAGTTCGTGACCTTCCTCGCCAAGTCCATACGCGTCCATGTCGTACTTAAACGACAACTGACGCTGCAGAAGTTTTCTGACGGCAAGTAGGGGCCTTCCTCGCCTAGTCCAACAAGTGTGCGCCTTTCTTCACGACAATCCGGGATGTGGCCATGCCGGAATCTTGAAGACATACGAACGCCTCCGCCATCGCTATTACTGGTGTGGCATGTACAATTTCGTGGTGCACACTGCACTAAATTTTGTGTTTGGATGGCAGTTGACGCTGGAGAAGTTCACTTACAACCTGTATTTTTCCTCGAGTAAGCGCTAATATATTAACTTTAATTAGCTAACTTATTGATTCTTGCTCGAATCGGTAAAATATTGACTTTTTGTTCCTCGCCTCAAATAACCCCATATTCAATCATTCATTTTTGCCTGGTTGTTTTCTCCGACAAAAAACGAAAGCGCGCGAAACACGTGAAATATGAAATAGACGGGCGATCGCGCGCCGTAACACCAGCGCTTCCAAGCGTTCTTTGATTGATACAAAACTGCGTTCGTTCGTCACCGCATTGTACAAGGCTTCACGCTCGAAGATGGACGCGCCTGCAGCGTCTTCAGATTCGCGTCCATCAAATAGCGTGAGGCCCTGTACAATGAACGAACTCAGCTGTGTATCAACTAAAAAACGCTTGGAAGTACTGGCGTAGCAGTACGCGAGCACGCGTCTATTTAATATTCCGCGTGTTTCGCGCGCTTTTGTTCATTCTCGAAAAAAAAAAAAACCAGGCAGATTTCAGCAAAAAATAAGTATTTGATTTATGGGGTTATTGAAGGCGAGGTACAAGACAAAGTCAATATTTTGCCGATTCGAGCAAGAACAGGCTAATTAAAGCTAATAAATTAATTAGCGCTTAGTCATGAAAAAATACAGGTTGTAAGTACACACGACTACCACTAATATACAACGCACGGTTTTTTAAAATCTTGGTCCTAGTAAGCTGGCACACACTGTATATATGATTTATATAAGATTCCCATGTTTACCACTGTCAAATCAGCAGTGCAACCACCGTAGGTGTGCGCAGGGTTCGACATTAGCGGGGCCGAGGTAAACATAATGAGCAGCACTTGGAATGGTAGATCAGAGGTCCTCGGCCGCTGGTATCGTGAAAAACCCTCATCGCAAAACCTTGCATTTTCAAAAATGACGGGATAAGTGCGATTGGGTAACGGTTTGGGGCAGGTTTTGCGCCCCTCTTCAGATGATTATAGAGTCCACCCTTGCACCCCTCGTGCGCACGCCCATAGTAACAACGCCTTAATATTGCTGATAACTATAATGCTTTGTAATTTACACGACTTGCATCGTACGACTATAGAACTCTCTGTGACGTTGCTCCTTGCACTGCACCCGAAAGAAAACCTGCTCAAGTTTACCTAACCACTTTGTAAGTTGCGTATTTGGTTAAAACCACTTCGATCACTGCGTCACGAGAAATTGAGTGAAGCTATAGTGTAGTGGGCGACTATACGAGCTCTTCGAGGATTTCTGACGTGCATCGGAACTGGTATCCGTAGGATGACAATCCAGCAATAGTAGGCGTATGCAAGGGAGTCTTGTTTCGTTGAAGTTCTCGATTTGTCCTCGTTCGCAGGTCCTAGCTGGGCACTGTTTGTAGTTCTCGAAACCGACTCCTGCAGATACCGGCAGAGGAGCACGGCCTGCTTGCTGACGTTCCTCTACGGCGGCATTCGCTGACATGTAAGCCTCTTAATTACTCACTTAATTATCTCGGGTACAGCGCCCGATACTCCGCACTCTCTATCTGTACTTGCAAAATTCCAGCATCTATTGCCGTAACCCACATTTTCGTATTTTATCATTGATAAAGCTAGCATTTGTGCCTCAGAGACAATGCCTGCAATAAATATGAATACAATGATCTTGGTTTTCGTGTCTGACGCCTCAACTTCTCCGTCGATCGCCCGCCAAGGTGGCTAGATCACGATGAGGGCGAAATTCAGCAACCGCGTATCTGGACCTAGAAGCACGTTAAGCCAAGGTTCTAGGTAATGGTTAAAGTGGTTAAAGCTAAATTTGCCAAATGTCTGCCGTGAACAATGCGGGGTAGGCTAGAACGGTGACCAAACAAGTCGCACTACCTCGCGCTCACTAAGGAGCCGCCAGTGGCGCAGCTGTGCTCAAGAGGGCTGGTTTTGTTCATGCATTGTGGTGTGACCATTTATAGTGCTCTTCCTCAACTCGCCAGCATTAATCCCTGCAGGCTGGGGCTGCTCAGTGACGTCCCCTGTGGTGCAGATTCCCTGCCCGACGCGATTTTCCCAACCCAAAAGGTTGCAGCAGAATACTCTGGTAAGTGTTCACCCGTAATTATCCCTTTTCTCGATGTTGCATCGTGTTCTATTAATTCGTGGCTCTGTGATAAAGAACACTTGTCTCCAGCAATTGAGCTGCTACATGAAATTCCATCTGCTATTTACCTTCACGGTGCCCAGGCTTTGAACTAGTCTCCTGGAAAGTTCGTGTGGCCTCGGGTTAATTATGTACCAGTATAGCATACAATATTGGTACTTTAGAGGAGCTCTAGTTTAGAGAAGGAACTCAACATTATGCTGTTCTAAAAAAGTATGTTCCATTTCGCTTCTTGCACATGCAAACTACTATCCTGACAACGAACATCCTGTTGAAAACGATGCGAAATATTCACAATATGAAAATGATGAAAAAAAAAGGCGGTAATATTTAGTAAAAATGCGCAGTTGCCCTGGTGGTGCAGTGTAGCTAGTGCTCGACCTAGCTAAGTTTTGCTAGTAATGCGAAGTAGATCTTTCGCGATGTCTCGTGATTTTTAGTCAAGCGAGTAGTTACGTGATATTACATGATTCTTCTGACATGACTAGTTACGTGATGCGAATTCAGTTTAGTCACGTGACGAGTTACCTCGTGACGTTACGTGATTTTTAGTCTTGTGACTAGTTGTACGTGATGTAGTCGATTCCACGCCGGACCAATCGGCGTACATGTGGGAGCGAAGTATAAGTTCAAGTGGCTGAAGCGAGTACGTACTGGTTCATGATGATGATAATTCTTGTTTGCACTACCCGGTGCAACGAAAAGGTTAAGCTCCGCTCTTAAAAAGGTGTGTAATGTCAAATGTCGCAATACGAGATTGTATGGAGACACAAAAGCAGTTAGGACGAGCTGCAAATATAGATACTGTTACGTCTGTACAGCCGCTTGTGGCTGCCGACGATTTATTTAACTTAAGAAAACATCGTCAGGAGGCGTAGCTCGGGCGTTGGAGTTAAACCTACTAGTCGGCGTTCCACGCAAGACTCGCGCTTGTGCCACAGCGCCCGTGCATTCGCGCGCGCACTTCGTTGTTGTAGTCTTCTAAGGCGACATGTCAGATACCATAGCATAGATGGTTGCTCAGTGTGGTAGCATTAAGTGCTTTACATTTCTGACAAAGAGAAAGACACAGCGAACGATGGAGGGGCCTGGAAGTATCAGAATCAGTTATTCTTTCTTTTGGCGCCTCTACCCTGGGCTACAGCCACAGAGATGTTTTCTATGCCATTGAGGAGTTCATCAGGCAATCTAAAAGAGTAGCTAGCTAAATTCTTCTCATTTAAACATTTCATTAACAATAATTCGTACCTCAATTCAATAAATTAGGTAAATATAGCTTCTATGAGTAGTATATCACAGAAAATACTGGAATAATAAATTCACTCACTACTCGGCCAATCCCCTGCATTGGGTATGAGCCATATGAGCGAGGAGAAGAAGAAGAAGAAGAGCCAGCACGATGCTCTTCAATAGTGCAGTGCCCTTTAGCAAGCCTGCTGCCAGGCATAGCCCCACCACGTCAATAGGCAATCACGTCTAGCGGATGCCTTTCATTTCTTTCTCTCGTTCTCCGAAGATACACGTTGCGTAGACCGACGTACAGATTGTCGCAGCGATTCACGGCGAAATTCTTCCCACGTCTCAGAAAACCAGCTGCAGTTTCTGCCTCCGCGAAACCGAGCTTCCCGCAAAAGGCGACTCATGAAATTTTACACTTTTTTTATTGCAACAACAATTATATGGACACTCTCGGCTGGTTCTTGCCGTCGGCGTCGCCGTCGCCGTCATGTCCCGTATATGTGTATGTATCTTTATGTATAAAAGCCACAAAAAAAGTAATTCAGCAAAATGTTTTTGACGCGCGGTAGCGAACCAGGGACCTCTCGTTCCGCAGCGCGCGACGTTAGCCGATGAGCCACGAGAGCGTACGTCCTTCAACGCCCAAATAGCGAGCTATTTACATACACCAGTTACCGCTGGCGGTACGCCGATCTCCGGGGAAATATCAGCATGTTCTCAGCATTACCAGCGATATGGCGCAAAGGGCGCGTTCTGCGCCCCGCTCGTCGCGACGCGAGAGCTCATGCGCTCAGCTCACACTCGCACTTAGCCCGGCGGGGGTACACGCTCGTGCTCGCGCCGTTATCTCGCGGAGGGGGAGAAAAATACGTCGGCTATTACCGGTACGATTGCGTTGTAGTTAACGAGAGCACGAAGGTCACTTCGCTCGCTGCAGAGTCCCCGTTTGCGAAAAGAGCGTGCTTTTCAAACACAGCGAAGTAAAAGTTGGGACACTTATTAGTTCGCGCATTGTCTGTACCTGTCACCACGTTTCGTGCGTCGTTTTTGTTTGAGCAGCGCGTTTAGTGTCGAGCTGCGAACGTTGTTCGCTCTCGTCCTGTGCGTGTTGTTTTCGTTCGTCATGTGTGCGTGAGCAGCGTGCTGCACGTTTCGATCTGCTTGCCATTCCAAATTGCTGCTATCGTAGTCATTGCTTCGCCTTGCGGCGAAACTGTGACTTCTTTCTTTAGATGCTAGAATGAGACATACTACTGGGATGGCTAGTAAGTTCATAAGCTATGGCCGACGCTGCAACTCTTACTGCTGACAGGGGCGATGACACAAAGATGTCTCCTGTTATCGCCACGGCGCTTCAGCTTTCCGCCTTTTTTTCCTGTGCCACCATTATTTTCAACAAAAGATTGTCATAGTATTAACGGCTACTACAGTGCCCGCGTATTCCGCTAAGCCGTGTATTCATTTGGCTAAATTCAACGGGCGCTTTACCAAGCTATTTCAATGTGGATAACGCGTGCTTCATACCTGCGCTGCAGAGGGAATCTCCAGAGTATCTTTCTTTGAATTACAGGTATACACCTGTGATACATCTGCCAGTGGCATGTGTGTGCCTCGGCGGGATGATGTTCTCGACATGTTACCTGGCTGGGCCACGTGGTAAGCATTCATCTGCGTGATCATTACCATACCTTTATGACAGCTCTTTCGGACAGCAAGTAGCACGGCTCGGTAAGAGTGAAGCACAATTAAAACTTGACCGAGAATTCTGTCGTTAATTTTGATTTCATCCCTAACATTAGTCCACATGACGATTTTGTGTGCTGTGAATTGGCGATGTTTGAGCCGAGTTCTATGGTAACTTATACAGATTATATGATATGTAGTGCGATTCCTGATGCGTACAAGTCTGTTCATTTTAGATGTTTTAGCCACGGTTTTTTATTCCACCGCAAGTAAATTTTTGAACAAAGGCTTCATACAAGGTATTCTCCCTCTATATTATTAGGCGCCGGTACGTTGCATTCCTCTAACTCGTCTTAAGCAAGCGTGGGTGTTTATTCCTGTGCGTAGGGCTTTCGAATTCTGAACACGAGGCCTCGGGTTTGAAACCCGCAACCGAAAAAAATAGTTTGAATATTTACCCTCATCGGGCAGAGGTGCGCACGAACAGGCTTCCCATTGAGTTGGCTTACAAATTATCATGCATTGATGCCACGAGGACTTTTTTTACGTTGAGTGTATTGCCTTTTCTGTGGACGTTAAACCCCAGATATATTATTATTATTTTAATGAAATCGGCTTGTGGTGAAAAATGCTTACAAATTGAAAGGCTCCAAATTAAGTCATCTTCAAAGTGAAGTGAATGCTCCTATTGAACAGCGCAAAAGCTGAGGAGGAGCAGGGATGGACAATAATAATAATAATAATAATAATAATAATAATAATAATAATAATAATAATAATAATAATATCTGGGGTTGTACGTACCAAAACCGCGACATGATTGTGAGAGACGCCGTAGTGGAGGGCTCCGGAAATTTTGACCATCTGGCGTTCTTTAACGTGCACTGACATCGCAAAATACACGGGCCTCTACCATTTCGCCTCCACCGAAATGCGACCGCCACGGCCGGGATGGAACCCGCGACCTTCGGGTCAGCAGCCGAGCACCGTAGCCACTGATCCACCGCGGCGGACCAGGGAGGGACTAACCGATGCTGTCCTGTCTTTAAAGGTCTCTGCAACACTCTTCCAAGAAATCATCAAATGACCTCATTAGTCGGTTGCTGCTAAATTTTTTCCATTAGGTCTAGTACGAGTGGAGGTCTAGAGGTTTATCGCACGCTTTCAGACCACCTCTCTTTTTTTCGACCCCATGAGCATGCTGACAGCTATTACGTGGGTCAAGAATCTTAGTGGTCAAGAATCAAAATGGTCAATAATCTTAGTGTGTGTCATGACCTTGAAACTTGTGGCGTGACTACATACGGTGCTAGTGTAATTCTATAGTGCGTGATTCTAGCACTATGGAGCAAGGCGAGGATACGTGACGACAGCCAGAGTAGGCCGCCGTTATCATGCGGTACAATAATACTCCAAATGGCCAATGGCCATGTCCTCCCCAATTATGACGTAGTCGGGCCCGTCTATTCCGAGGGAAGTGCGAGCAATTTGTAGCTCTCTTCGAAATGTTTTTAAGATCCTTAACCCTTTGATGGTTTTTGCCGTACATGTACGGCAGCACCTAACAGTGCCCAAATGGTTTTCACCGTACATGTACGGCACGGCCTTTATCTTTAAAACGCGCGCTTGTTTCGATCATTTCTCTCCCTTGGCGTGTGCTGCCACACTTCAGGAACATGTGGAATTTTTTTCATGCGCCGATGTTTCTCCGATGTTTTTTTTGTTTTGCTTCGCAAAGCGGCGCTCCGGCAACCGCTTGCGCACCCGAGCGCGTTCGCGGTCTGGCTGGTTTAAAACGCGCGCATTTTTCTATCATTTTTCTTGCTTGGAATGTTCTGCCATGCTTCGGAAAACTGTGAAATTTTTTTTATGCGCCGCTGTCCCTCCGTTGTTGCTTTTTTTATGCTTCGTAAAACGGCACCGGCTATCGCTTGCGCATCTGAGCGCGCCTGCGGTGCGGCTGGTTAAAAACGCACGCCTTTTTTCGATCACTTCTCTTGCTTGACATGTGCTGCCACGCTTCGGAACACGTGGAATTTTTTTCACGCGGCGATGTCTCTCTGTTGCTTTTTTTGCTTTCCAAGGCGGCGCGGCGGCTTTCGCTTGCAAACCCGTAGGCACGCATGTGGTGCGGCTGGTTTCGGTTTCGTCCTTCGTTGGTTATCGCTTCTCGCGCCCGCAAAGCTGATGGCTGTTTGGTTTCTAATCTCTCAAGGGGTGAGCGCTTGTGACTCTCTCGTTTATGGCTCCTCGGGGCGCGATTACATCTGATTCGGGAGGCGCTAAATTACACAAACGACGCCGCCGTGGTTGAGTTTCCTGTTTAGGGAACTCGGAAAAACTAACTCCGTCTCGTTGGCGATAAGACGAAGGATTATTATAGATTTTTCACTCGTTTTCTTTTTCTGACGGGCACACAACCCCACAGTTTTCTTTCTTGCGCTCAGTCACGCTGTTCGCCTAGGCTGGAAGTGCGCGCCGGTTGCTCTGGTGCTAGGGAGTCGAGCGGCGATTCTTCCGATGTGGACTATTGCCCAAGTGCCGAATCTGATTCATTGGATGTCATTTCGTCAGGCGAGGATTTATTTACGAGTTCAGGCTCGGACGATGATGAAGCAGCGACATCTTGAAAGCGTGCGCGGTGAAACGGTCCGGATCGGATCAAAGGCGACTTTTCCCATAGTGTTTAGTGTTAGAGGAAAAACATTTTTCACCGGAAAAGTACTCTGGTGCGCTTATTTTTGTATGTCTGTGAGCTATGTTTATTATAATGCATGATTTTTATTTATAAGAAGTCGTAAAAGTGTTTTTTTTTTTAGGATTTTGCTTGATGTTACTAAACACAAAATGATTTTTTCTCACTTTATGGTCACGAAAAAAAAATTTTGGACAATTTTTTCCTAAATAGAATGGTCTGAAGAATTTATTTCAGCAATAAAAAAAATTACACATTTCTGGCACGCATTTCGCGAAAAAAATTCGACCCTGAAAGGGTTAAGCACGTGCATTGCTGCAATTTTTCGCTCGCATGTCCACATGTATACCTCGACTATCGACCGGCAGCGCTTTTTGACAACGTTGAGGGAGTGTTGCAGTACCCATTTAGGTAATAAGATAATGCTTGGAAGATGGGCGCAAAATTCAATGTTTGCTTAAATTTTAGTGCACGTCAAAGGACCGCAGGTGTTAAAAATTTCCGGAACCCTCCAACGGCGTCTCTCATCATATTGTGGTTATGGGACGTAAAACTCCCAACAATCGTAATGCTTATTTGCTTAAGCATATAATGTTTAAGTGTTCTTGTACTATACGAACATATTGCTAAAAAAAGTCAGTTTCACCGCAAGGGTAAAGCAATGAATGCCACAGCAACGAATTGTGTTATACGAAGTGAGGCTGGCAGCTAACTCTTTTGGATCCGATCAAACGCCACTCTACAAAACGCTGGTTTAAGAAAATATGGCCGCTCAAGGGACTCCCTTCGCACATTCTCTTCCCGTTGAAAGAGCAGCCCGTAGAAGGGTATACCAGCCGCCCGCGGTCGGCTGCCGAGATAGCGAGCGAGATAACGCGCGCACCAGCGACGACCGCGCTCGTAAAATCACGTTCGCGAAAGGCGGGCGGGGCGTTTCCTCTCTGCTTGAGTATTCGACAGCCGGTCTAATAGGCGGGGGGTCTTATCACATGCGCCTCGGAGCGGCGGAGATGGGCCGGCTCGTTTGATCTCGTACTAATCAATTATAAATATTTCTTTTGGCGTTCTTTGTACTTTTGTACGTTTGTGTAAAAGACGTTCATTTTCTTTTTTTATAATGTGCATTTCTGTACAATACTTAGTCTTCCGACTAAAAATTATCATGGTATGAGTTACATTTTTTTTTCCTCCTATTGGTGAATTGATGTTTACTTTAGCGTTATATCTTGAAGTGTGTGTTTCGACAAGTCTCTTACTTTTTGAATTAGATTTACACTTTTTGTAAAATGTATCTTTTTCTTTCCACTGCATCTCAGCAAATGTATGGGTGGAGGGACCTTAGTCAGGCAGAGGAAATCTGCCTTTAGTCCCTTCAACCTAGGCAATCTTTTTTTGTTTGTCTGAATAAACAATGAATGAATGAATGAATGAATGAATCTCCGCTTCAGCCGCGTTCGTCGCCCCCCGCTCGCGCGAATTACCCGCGGGTAGAACGTACGATCCGCTGGCGGATCTTATCAGTTTGCACTTCATACGTGACATGACGGCGACGGCAACGGCGACGGCGATGGCAAAAGCCCGTGGAGACTGTCCATATAATTGCTATCGCAATAAAAGGCTCTTAGGATTGCTAGGGGAAGATTCTGAAAAATCTTTTAGTTATGGCAATTGCGATGGCTCGCATTTCCAGTATGAATGGTCTCAAAATATTTTCCGTCCTACCGATCTGAGTACAGGAACTAAATCAATGTAGCGGAAAAATTGCCTTAAGCTTGCGCTATTTCTGTACACTTGAAGCCCCAACTGGTTGAAGAAACTGGTCTTAGAACACGTTCCTGTGCTGTTTGAGGCACACATTCGAACATTTGTAAAACGCATACGTGGCCTCAGGCTCGGACCTCCTATTTTGAGCTGATGCGACAATTAGTGCACTTATGGTGTCATCGGCACGGCGTCTTTTGTGCTTTTTTTTCCAGCGTTCGTCGGCATGTAGAACGGCCCAACGAACGGACCATCACGCGATCATGGAAATGCGGTTAAGGAACTGAATTTTCTCGAAGTCGCAGTTTTATTGGAATATGGACTTACTGATAACGACTTTAGCTGTCGTCCAACAGATCGCTGTTTAGTCCGCCAGGCCGACATATCTCAATGAAGCACCCATACCAGGTCTAGTACTTGCCAGTTTTTTGCATGGTGGATTGAATGCATTCTTTTGTTCACACACACAGAGCAAGCATGGGCGCATACCCTAGTGATGAGGGCAATGACTTTCGCACCAGGGCGAGGAAATATTATTTTAATATTTATTTAAAACGCCAGCCGTGGGTGAGCAGGAAAGTTGCAACACCAGCTTCACAAGTCAGTCAATAAAAGCTGCACTTCAAAATATTGTTAATCAAATGAATGCGAACTTGTTGGCGTGGGCCAATACGTAGTGCCGGCATAGCTTCAAAACTGGCGATGTCCGTTTAGATCCGGCTTGATATTTTGCACTTGGTATAATAGCGAGTTTTAGTATATCGGGAAACGCTTACGTTAGCGTTAGCGTGAGTCTCAACGCTAACGCTAAAACGGAACGCGCGGCATGCCAACTGGTGGGCTTTTAGTACAGCGAAAGGCATTCCCGCTAACGCCAACGCAAGCACATACGGCGCCATCTAGTTATAAAAACACTAAATGCACTGTAAAAACCTCAAGTGCGCCACTAAATCGAGCTGATCCGAAGACACCGCTGCTGCGTCTCCGTGCCGCATTTCGTTCAGTATTGCGTGCTTTCTTTCGACATATGCCACAATCTAGCATTCCTCAAAACCCCTATTACCTATCTCGGTTTGACTTGTGGCCGCATATCCCTTATAACGGAAACAGGCCAATTAATACAACGTCGCCATCTCTGCGCGGCTACTGAAAATACGAGCGAAACCTGTAAACAAATTTTGGTAAGCCTTCTGCAGGGCAAATCGGCTGTGAATCTTAAAAACGGAGCCATCTTATCGGCAGTATACGGCTGGCGAAGCCTCATTACTCAAATCTAAGTCAAATACGAGCATTATTTGGGAATGAATGCTTTTAATAATGCAGGTCGACGACTAGAAAGATTCGAAGTGGACGGCTCTCGCTTTAACAGGCACCGCCATCTTGCCCTACGTACGGGATCTTTTGCGTGCGTTAGCGTTGAACGCTATATTCGAGAAATAGCGTCCGTACGTAAGAGCTCGGGTTACGTTTACGCTCAGTTTGGAGCACGCAATGCTAACGCTAAATCCTTGCGTTTGCCGTTTCCCGCATACTAAAACTCCCTAATATCGAAAAGACGGAGGCTTGTGTTCGTGCGGTTCTCCCGTGTTCTAAGTCTCCGTCTTTTAGGCTGTGCGCAATAACGTAATAATGGATCGATACCAACTGGCTCAAGCAAGTACCCTTATAATATCGATACTTGTGAAAATTGTTTTGCGGCGCACGGTGCATGCTACCTTCGTGTGCCAAGTTTCTACCGACCAAGTTTTGTG
>JALIZH010028616.1:7500-11928 GCA_030522465.1 Rhipicephalus appendiculatus | reverse complement strand
GGAATTAGTATCCGGGCACCGATCGCGACTCTCGAAGAACGTCCAGTCTCCTTGCGCGACATCCTGGAGGCACAAAGAAAAGAAAGGCAAAAATTCAGCCCACCACACCTCAAACATGATATCGGGCAGGCAAAGGACTGGCGCCGGTTACAAACTAACACGTACCCCAATCTATTAATTCTAAACAAAATCCGCCCAACGCAGTACCCGGACACATGTCCGTGGTGTTGGGAGCGGCCATCTCTCACACACATAACGTGGACGTGTAGACTCAGGCCACCCGAAATTAACTCGCCCTTATTAGGGATAAACCCGTTTGAGAGGCAGAGGGAGGTCTGGCTTGCGAGCAAGAATCGAGAGAGCCAAGTTGCTCTGCTCGATCAGGCCCAGCGAGCCGCAAAGGCCAGTGGGGCCCTCGACTAGGGAACCCACCCACCTTCCCCCTAATTCCCTCCAGTACAATAAAGTTTCTACTACTACCGCGTCTTGTGCGGGCGGAAAACGCGACATGCGGTGGACGCTGGCGTTGGCACCGAATACGTCGAGTACTATAGCAACGGGGCGGAAAGCATTTTATCTCTTTCAGTTGCGTCTTTCCGCCGATAGATAACCGCTGGACGCGCTCCGTTGTTACTTTATCTGGTCGGTCGCGTCTTGCATGCAAGCCGAAAAGTGTCCCCGCATAAAGGCTTTATATCTTACACCGTGGTCTGAACTCACAACTCTAATAGCTGTTACGTCTTTGCGTTTGAGCAATGCGCTGCAAGTGTCGACAATGTAGAACCCGACGCTCTTAGATATTTCTTTTCCTTTTCGACTGCGGCGAGTGGAGTTACCCTCTGCGTAACATGCCACGCGTTGGCTCTGCACGCAAGGTGTGCCCGCTGTTTTTTTTTTTTTCGTTCCACATTACGAGTGGGTACAGAAAGGGACCACTTTTTCGTGTGCGTCTGAAGGGCAGTTTTCAAACTCAAAGAAAATGCAGGAGTGTTGCGTGATAGAAAGCACGCTGAAGCTCCTCCGAGATCTGCGTACCGCCAGCGGTAAATGGTGTATATATATATATATTGCTCGCCGTTATTACACCGGGGAATGCATGACGCGTGGTTGAGTTTTCGAACGCAGGGAGCTGCGGAGCAAGGGTTGGCTGGGTCGAATCCCCAGTCAGATTCTACGGATTTTTAAAGACGATAGTCTTTCTTGGGATACTTGAACGCAAAAATTTTGGTCTGGCTGTCTGTCCGACGTCCCCTGATTCAGCCACTCGGCCAAAGTTTAACCACTTTCTGAACGCCCAGCCATCGTGAACTGGTGTTTGCGTTCATACCTGTGAACATATACGATCAAAAAGCAAATACTACGCATACCTGAGGCGCAAAATTAATATGTAAGTGTCAGGTCGTGTGTCTTTTATTACAATATACATAGGTGCGCAATTCTAAAGACCCTAGTGTTTTTTAGGCTGCGCTGAAAACGCGACGCTGTGCACGAACTGCGACGCTTTGCACGAAAAAGCCCTGTGCCGACGATAAGGTGCTGCCGCTGGCAGTGGCCCTTGGTCACAGTGTATTCAGCACAAGCTCATGGTCACAGTGTGTTCAGCACAAGCTCATGTTTTTCAATGGCGTCCATATCTCGCGCAGCGCCTCCTCTATTTTATCAATGCCAGCTAGATGCAGCCAATTCAACGTAGAGTAGGCGTGTCTGAGGCAAGGCAAAACATTGTAGTACGGCCGGCACAAGACTATCGCGTTTCGACGACATTTGCAGCGAAGCACGCAGATACGTGGCCAATTTTTTTTCTTCTGATCTATATTTATTTGTGCTTTTTTTAAAGTGTACATACATACGCATGTGCGGGTCATGATGGCGAAGGCAACGGCGAAAATCCGCCGAGAGTGCCCACATAATTGTAGTCGAAATAAAACAAAAACTGTAACGAAACAAACAAAATCGAACTCATACTTTCCACTCAAGGAAGATGCAATGATTACGTTAGCGAGAAATTGGAATTTCACATGAATGCGACAAGCGGCTCCAAACTAGCAGCGCACCGTTTAAGCACAAAGACTGACGTTCTTAAAGAATGCACATGTATACGCAGGACAAGCGCGAAATAACAACAGTCACAGTTGCTACGTCTATGTGTTTGAGCAGCGCGCTGCAAATGTCGTCTATGCAGAACCCCACGCTCTTAGATGTTTCTTTCTTTTCTAAACTGCGGCGTGTGGAGTGACCCTACTGCGTCTCCTTCTACGCGGTGGCATCTGACGCAAGGTGTGCCGAGAGTTGCTGTATACGGCTTCACGTGCAGTTACTCTAGGTGTGCCCGGCCTTCTTTTTTTTTTGCGTTCCACATCACGAGTGGGTAGAGAAAGGCACCAATATTTCGTGTGCGTCTCAAGGGAAGTTTTCAAATTCAATGAAATGTAGAAGCCTTGCGTGATAGAGAACAGGCTCAAGCTCCTCCGAAGCCTGCGCACCAGCCGCGCTTAATGGTGTATATTGTCACGAGATCGTGACGCTGACGAAGGCAGTAGTCCGCGGTTCTCAGACAAAACTTTCTATTTTGCCGAACTTCTGGCCCGGAAACCAAAATCAAACCTACAGCTAGCAATGCGCGCTGTGCATTGATAACGGCGAACAGACCGTCGGCCCTCGATAAACTGATCATGGTTGGGACGCGCCATCTGGAACTTTCCAGCATTAAGTCTGGTGGCCGCACATGCTCTGAAATAAGCTTCACTGCTGGCGTCCTGTGCGCAATCTTGAAGAAAAAAAAAACGATCTACTACAATCTCGAAGCTCTTCGAACATGGAGGCGCGGTCTGGACCGAGCATTGCTGACAGTGATTGTGGGTGTCAAATGAATACAGGAAAATTGAAACAAGATACGCGCGTGGCATTGCACACCTCTGACAAAAACATCGCCCCGAGGCTAGAAAAAGAACTTAGAAAAAATACATGCAACAATAAATAACAACAACAAAGCAAGTAAAAAACTTCAATCTGCAGGTTTCGTAACGCTCGTAGAACATGCACGACCTCGGGACGTGCCTGGCATCGCTGAGACTTCGTGATGCCGTCGGGGATAACCTTGTAGTTGAGTGCGCCGAGACGTCGAAGTACCCTATAGGGTCCGAAGTATCGTAGAAGAAGCTTCTCGTCAAGTCCCTGTCGGCGTATTCGCGTCCAGAACCACACGCGGTCACCGGGTTGGTATTCCATGTGGCGTCGTTGAAGGTTGTAGCCACGGCTGTCGGTCTTTTGCTGGCTCTGGATGTTCAGGCGGGCGAGTTGTCTGGCTTCTTCGGCGCGTTGAAGGTACACGGCGACGTCGATGTTTTCCTCGTCGGAGACATTTCGTAACATAGCGTCAAATGTCGTTACCGGGGTCCTTTCGTAGACCAACCTGTGCGGCGTCATCTTCGTCGTTTGTTGTACGGCCGTGATGTATGCAAAGGTCACTTAGGGAAGCAAAGTAGAAAGGCGAGCTAGTTGGTACTGATTCATAATGGCGTTCTACCTCGCTAACACCGTGGTAGGTTTTAAGGATAAGGTCCTCGTGCAAAAGTCGGGTGTCTGCATAGGGTCACGAGTTGGCCTCGTACTTAGTAGAATACTTTGAAGCAAGGTTGACAGGGACTTGCAGGTAGATTTGCAGGACATAACCATGAAAGTTTTTCGGTATGTCGACGATTTTTTTGGTTTCGACGAGAAGTGTACAAATCGAATCGTTTGCAGATGTGGTACGCAGGGCTTTTACCGACCGAGGCGGTGGATTGAACTTCACCTATGAGGTGCCAGTTGACAACACCTTACAATTCCTCGACCTATCCCTGCATTTTTCTTCACAGCGCGTCTGCTGGATGTACGCACCCCGGTCTACTAAACCGCTCTTCAGCTATTGTTACTTCCACTCTAAGCTGGTGAAGAACGGGGTTGCTCTGTCGTGTCTGAAATCCGCTGTCAACAGATCTTGTACGCATTTCGCTCTTCGCAGCTTTCAAGACTAGGTGGATCGTCTAAAAAACGCAGCCTTTGCTGTCTCGGTGATACAAATCAGCTGCCAGCGCGGCATCAAACAGATAAAAGGTATCGATGCACGCAGCCAGAGTACGATTCAAAATAATAAAATGGCTGTTATGCCATACGTACACGCGCTCTCACATCGGCTTAAGAAGACAGCCCAGCGGTTTGGGGTGAGGATGGTTTTTTCTGATAGTAACAAGCTAGGCAGACTAGGTTCAATGGTCCGCAACAGGATTGACAGCGTCGGGACACGCGGTTGCTCCATTAACCACAAAGTTAGGTTCGTGTCGTGTAGGACCAACGTCGTCTATTGCATCCCTCTGTCGTCTGGTCGTGTCTACGTGGGCCAGACAGGCCGATCTTTTAACATATGTCTTAGAGAGCACCAGTGTTCCT
>JALIZH010028616.1:0-2500 GCA_030522465.1 Rhipicephalus appendiculatus | reverse complement strand
AAGAGGAGAGAGGGGGGAGAGGACGCGCATGCGCTGTGGGGATGTGGGACGCCGGAGCCGCTCCGTAGAGTAGAGTATTCCTAGAGGAGAGAGGGGGGAGAGGACGCGCATGCGCGGCTCCGTAGAGTAGATGATTCCTAGAGTAGAGGAAGGGGGTGAGCGTAGGAGAGCACAGGGGAGGGGGACGCGCATGGGCTGTGGGGGCGCGGGAGCCGCTCCGTAGAGTAGACAATTCCTAGAGGAGAGAAAGGGGGGTGAGCTTAGGGAGAGAGAGGGGGGAGGGGACGCGCATGCACTGTGGTGGTGTGGGTCGCGGGAAGGAGGGACGGACTAAGCCCCCCTCCGAACACATGCAAGCAAGATTAAGGAATGGGGTCAACCTGGGCGTCAGACACCACCTGCCTAGCCATTGCTATGCAGCCTCTCTGTGCTCTCGGCCATGACTCAAGGAATGGGGCCAACCTGGGCGACAGACACCACCTGCCTAGCAATTGGTAAGCAGCCTCTCTGTGCTCTCGGCCATGACTGTGATGACTGTGGTAGGGTTGACGGCCTTCATATTACTACAGGGTACTGGTTCGCATAATGGGTGCTTCCCTACTTCATGACAGTGGCCGGAGACGGGACGGGGGACGCGGGACGCGGGAGGGACGGACAGAGCCCCAAGCATGAGATGCTTCGCATCTAAAAAATCTCAGCATATCCACGGAGTAAATGATCATGAGTGGGCGAAGCTCCAAAGGTTTGCAAAGTTTGCAAAGACGAGATCGATTCAGGTCGCGATGATTCAGTCGCGATTCAGGTCGCGAGACCATATCGCGATGCCATGTGTTGTATGGCATCGAGATCGTCATCGTCATCAGCGTAATCGCTATGACGCATAGTGGGTACATTCCATGTGGTGTGCCGTGATGGCAGCGTCATCGTCATCACACAGGACCTTGAAAATCGAGGTGGCTACTACGTACTACAAACTACAGGGGACGCACGACCCACGGCATAAGGAGCTTCGCCCCTAAAACTTCCCCATCTCCCCGCTAAAGGGAACCATGTGTGGATGCGAAGCAGCCGGGAGATAATTAGCTTGAGCGGGGAGGAACGTCGCCGCTCTCATTTCACGGCAGTGGTCCGGGCGCTCATCGCGGCGCTGCACAGGAGAGAGAATGAGGCGCGCGCGCTCCGTCATTTTCATACCGCAGAACTACCGTGGCGCCCCCCAGCGGAGTATGCAGCTGTCACACCACCTGTCGTGCGCGCCGCTCCCGTAGAGGATTCCTAGAGGAAAGGACGGGGGGACCGTAGGAGAGGAGAGAGGGGTAGGGGGCGTGCATGCGCTGTGGGGGTGTGGGACGCGGGGCGCCGCTCCGCAGTGTAGAGGATTCCTAGAGGAGAGAGGGGGGAGAGGACGCCATGCGCTGTGGGGACGTGGGACGCCGCAGCCGCTCCGTAGAGTAGATGATTCCTTGAGTAGAGGAAGGGGGGTGAGCGCAGGAGAGCATAGGGGAGGGGACGCGCATGCGCTATGGGGGGTGTGGGACGTGGGGGCCGCTCCGTTGAGTAGAAGATTCCTAGAGGAGAGAAAGGGGGTGAGCGTAGGAGAGAGAGGGGGGACGGCAAGCGCATGCGCTGTGGTGGTGTGGGACGAGGGAAGGAGGGACGGACTAAGCCCCCCTCCAAACACATGCAAGCAAGATTAAGGAATGGGGTCAACCTGGGCAGACACCACCTGCCTAGCCATTGCTAAGCAGCCTCTCTGTGCTCTCGGCCATGACTCAAGGAATGGGGTCAACCTGGGTGACAGACACCACCTGCCTAGCCATTGCTAAGCAGCCTCTCTGTGCTCTCGGCCGTCGCTCTGATGATTGTGGTAGGCTTCACGGCCTTCATAATACTGCAGTGTTCTGGTTCGCATAATGGGTGCTTCCCTACTTCATGAAAGTGGCCGGACGCGGGACGCGGGAGAGACGGACATATCCCCGAGCATAAGATGCTTCGCATGTAAAACGTGCGACAAGATCAATCTGCAGACAACTCTCCTGAAGTGTAAAAGGCCCCGGCATAGACAAGCGATTGGACTCTTCTGTACTACTCGCAATCAGTATACAGCTTCACATCGGCACATCACTGCATGCTGTCAGGTGTAACTTCTTGTACAATGACGCGTCGTATGAAGTGCAACTTATAGATTTACCTCACAAGTGACAAACAATACTTTAAAATGTTGCATTCGCAGCGCTGAACACGCATTTTTCCTTTGTCTTGGGCGTTATGAGTGAATTCCTCACTGCAGTCATCATCATCAACATCATCGTCATCAGTCTGACTACGCCCACTGCAGGGCAAAGGCCACTCCCATGTTCCGCCAATCATCCCGGTCCTGTGATTTCTGCTTCCGCGTCATACCTGCAAACTTTAAGGTGGCGGTCCCACTCCGGCGGCATCCGCTCGGCATTTTAGTCATTGTTTGCTGACGCTCTGCGCTTACTGCGCTCATTGGATT
>JALIZH010028615.1:0-16690 GCA_030522465.1 Rhipicephalus appendiculatus | reverse complement strand
CAGCTTCGCACTAGCGGTGCCAAGACTGAAGGAAATGTGGAGCTGGGTGGCCTGTCTTGCTTCGCTTTATTTTTTCTCGTCCTTTCTTCCTCGCTTCTTTTCTCTCTCTTTTTTTTTCTTTCTGTCTATTCTTCAATCTCATTTTCTCTCTGTTTATTTCTTTTTCTGTCTTTCTCTCTCTATTGTCGAAATCGTGAGCTGTCAGAATCAAGATTACCAGAGTCGTGAGCTTGAACACTAGCATAAGAGGACTCCTTTCTCCATCCTCTCCAAAAGTGCTATTTAACTGTGCGCGATGACTGCACCTTCTTGTAACGGTGGCCTTTGAGCTTGAAAAGTTGACTTCTTGTTTGTTGCAGGGGAATGCTAGTGACTCTTTTACCAGTATTCTCATATCCGGGATGTGTGTAATTATATTAAAACATTCATCTTTTTTCTGGCAGCTAAGCCTCTTGGCGTGAGCGACCTCCATTTTCATTCAATGCAGGTCTTTTCCTGAGGCTTACTGAACGAACCGAAAGCTGGCGCCACTGTTCACAACGTTAGGCCTCTTCTGGGTTGTCAGCCCATCTTTATTATTTTGATGCGGTCTTCTACGTCCATACGCTCGCCGAGTTGCGAGAGTGCTGTCCCGACTAATTGGGGTCACCCTGTATGGGCTGTTTGACAGCGTTCGCTTGCAACGCAACTATTTTTTCCCGGAAAGCTCCGTTAACGAGCAACTTCCCGTCAGCTTATTACCGCTCCACGAACACAACAGGCGCTGAAGGCCGCGCAACCCGGCGTTGTGCGAAGGCAGCATCGGTGCAGTTGGTGGTAAGCCATGCTTGAACCGCAGCAGAAGCGACAGGCGTGTGCCCTGCCAGTACAGGTGTCTTCTCTGCGGTTGTTTAGTTGCTGTGGCAAAGCCGCATTACCTGTCCGCCTCTCTCGCGGATCTTAATTATTCGCGGTTAGCCAGGATATGTGAGAGTAGCTATCTAGAAGTAGGAGGAGGAGGAGGAGGAAGAAATGAAGGAAAGGTAGGGGAGGTCAACCAGACAAGCTTCCAGTTTGCTACCCTACACTGGAGGAATGAACGAAGGGATAAAAGACGAGGGAAGAAGTTACTATCTGGGTACTTGTGCCCCTATCCGTTACACACCTTCAAGCGATCGCTTAACCCGGTCGGTTTTAAGAACAGTATCAGATATCAGGCCCCCGTATCAAGCAGCAAAATAGACAAGGTGTTCGATGGGGTACTCAAAAGTAACCGGACTGGCACTGCGTTGGGTGAAGCTACCGTAGGACGCAGTTATCCCGCTAGGCGAACATCGTGACACAACTTTTGAGTTCATTGTATCCGGTGGATTCTCCCAGGAATCTATTCTCTGGGTGCAGTGATTTTTTGTGTGTGAAATCAATTTCTCACGCTCGGTATTTTTTGTCGCGACCGCTTTAAGTGAACTGTGTGCGGATGTAAAGCTTTGTTCCGGGTGGTAAGAATAGCACTATGACTTCTCGCGAGTAACAAATTTGGAGCGAAAGCTTGGGGCCCTTCGCAGCTGTTCTTTCAAAGCACGGCCTGTTATCACTTGCCTATATCTTTACTCGCTTGTCGAAATTCAAGGCAGACATTTTCTCAGCGGCTCCCTTCTAATCCCCAAATCTTCTGCTAAATGTCGCTGAACCGAGCTCCAAGCTATACAAGATAACTTCTCCAACTCTTGGATGCTCGGTCGTCGGCCTACCAGCACAAGTGCATACAATTTTCTTTTTACATTTTCGTCCGTTCGTAAAGTTGGCGGACGTCCAGAACGAGGTTATGTCATGAATCGAAATTTCCCCTTCGGGGGCTCACAAAGAGTGTTCAAATTAAATTTATGACGACGCAGCTAGCCATGGAAAGGAAAATGATGGGGTGTAACCTTCAGGAACAAGAAGAGAAAAGAGTGGGCCAATGAACAAACTGGTGTTAAGGACATCTTAGTCGAAATCAAGAAGAAGGAATGGGCATAGCCATGTAGGGCGTAGGCAATATAACCGCCGGTCATTACGAGTAATAGGTCTATTCCAAGAGAAGGCAAGCGCACGAGGGGAAAGCCGTAAGTTAGTTGGGCGGATATGATTAAGTTTGCGGGGACAACGTGGCCGCACCAAGCTCAGGACCGCGTTGATGGGCGAAACATGGGAGAGGCCTTTGCCATGCAGTGGGCGCAATCAGGATGATGATGATGATGATGATGATGATGATGATGATGATATTTGCCCCTATTTAAAATAGA
The DNA here is from genome assembly GCA_030522465.1 of Rhipicephalus appendiculatus. NCBI lineage: Eukaryota > Metazoa > Arthropoda > Arachnida > Ixodida > Ixodidae > Rhipicephalus > Rhipicephalus appendiculatus. The sequence continues at coordinate 14,426 of JALIZH010028615.1, read as the reverse complement.
GAAAATCACTCATACCCTTAAGTTTTTTTTTTCCCATCGCAGCATCCCTGTAAACACTGTTTAATGACGCAATAGTTGCCGATTCGTATTGCCGGAGCACAAAACGAAATTTCACAGTCACCCGCTATTCAATTTAATTGGCCATCAGAAAAGAGAAGAAAAAAAACGCCGTGCGCGCGAGACCGGTTTTGCGAAAAATATCAGTGTACCCAGAGGAAGCTTTCCTGGGAGAATCCACCGGATGCAGTTTACTCGAAAGGAGTCTGCGACGCTCCGCTAGCGAAAGAATTCCATACTACGTTCACCCCACCCAGCGCAGCGCTTACTTTTGTGCACCCCTCGTACAATAATTAACACCCTTTTTCTACCAATCCCTCTTCTCTCTTTTTTTTTAATAATTAAATAAAAACGCCACCAGTCTTGTGCTCGTTATCAGCACTGTTCATATTCGAGTCGCGCATTTCAACAGACCCCAATCCCGACTAAGTATTTCGCCACAGGAGATTGCCACAGTCCCATAAATACAATGAACAACCACCGTTTTCGCAACGCTCGCAATTGCCTTTCTATACGATTAGCCCACGCACGCAGCTTGAATACTTTATTAGCGTCGCATCTCTCTTGCTTTATTTCGTTGGGTATGTCTGTGCACTTGGGAAGATACAAGAAATGGCATTAAAGAATTCACGATCCGACCGAGATGTTCGGGGTCGAAGTTCGCTGTCGCTCACGGAAGCTAGAGGTATCTGCCTTTCGATGCACGCATCCGAGCTGGGAGCTGCATGCCCTTTTGTTTTTCCTTCTTTCTTCCTTGCAATCTCAGGCACGCAATTTCCTTTCCTGCAGTCACATCCGGTAAGGGTAGTTTCCGGTCTCAAAGCTACCGGCCCGTCTCCCCTCCTGACGAAGCAGAGTCTTTTGCTGCAAGATCCCGTTGCTCGTGGTTCGTCCAGTCATTTTTCCCCTCGAAATGACTGGAGCGGGGGTATTTTCCCCGCGTTCATTTGTCACCGCACAAAAAAAGAAAAACAAAAAGAACTGCTTCCGGACCATGGTTAGTTCTTGTTAGCGTTGTACTGGTGCTCGCTACATAGCGTAGTCGAATGTAATTGCTGTTTATGTCTTGGCGTGAACATTTTCATTACGTTATCATGCAACTATCAAAACATGGGGTTATTACATTGTTACCGCATCCACCGCTATATCCGTTCCTCCGGACGTAAAGATTAGCTCTACACACGGGCACACACGCCCGCCTGCGTTTGTGTGGGTGCGTCTGTAAGTGTGTGCGTGCGTCATTGCACGCACGTGCCCCACGTAACGAGGGGCACGTGTGCGTGCGTGCGTGTGCGCGCGCGCATATGTGTGTGTGTGTGTGTGTGTGTGTGTGTGTGCGTGCGTGTGCGTGTGTGTGTGTGTGTGTGTGTGTGTGTGTTTGTGTGTGTGTGTGTGTGTGTGTGTGTGTGTGTGTGTGTGTGTGTGTGTGTGTGTGTGTGTTACAGGAAAGAAGGCTGTAATATATCATATATTTACTAAATATCGGTAACTAACTGTTTGTCACATATGTTACTTCTGATATAAACTGCACCAAATGATAAATGGCAGCCTTATATAGTAACAGCGTTGGTAACAACTAATAACAACTATTGGTCTCTAATTAGCGTGGGAAGTGAAGCTCACTTTGATTATCCTCCAAACGTCGCGCCTGGATTGTCCGAAACCATGTTGCGCAAGGCGGCCCATTACACCAACTAAGAGCCACGGTCACTGACTATAATGGTGATTAGAAAATAAAAATCGCCATGGGGACTGCTCAGGCGACCTTAAACTTTAATAATGATTTGACATTGCGAACTCGGCCATATGCCACCTTCTTTTGTTAACACTCGCCTAATCTCACAAAGAGCAAGCTCATTAGAGGGCATTGCTCTCGCTGAGCCATTGTGATCACGGTACAGTTAAACTTCAGTTTCAAAAATAATTGCTCATTCTCTTTGCGTGGGTCAGCTCCTTTTGAAGTAGGTAATTTGATGAACTGAACCCGATAAACGAGAGAATTCGAGGATGAACTCAGAGCGACGTGGGAGATCTCGATTTCACGTTGTTGACGCAACGCGCGAGCTTCCAAGAAGATGAAAGTGTGTGGCTTGACCGAAACAAAGATTATCTGTACCTGGTAGTCAAGCAAGTTTGATAATCTTTGCCTTTGTGTTTTGAGGTCTTTTGTTTCCGTTGCACTTAACGAATGGCAAAATGTCAGAGTGAGTAAATCTGAAAGAATAAGCCGATAGAATGATGCGGCATGCTGACGTACAGCAAGCAAGCTCAAGCTGTGTGGATGCCCAAACAGAACTCGATCGAATGATATTGCATTACGTTGCATAACGCGGACTGAAAAGTTATTTTTTTGTTACCCTGCCTTCATTTAGATATGAAGACGTGTTTCCCAAATGGTCCCTTTTATTGTCTCTTTATTGTCACTTTAAATATCATAGTGACACTTACATAGCTGTCCTACGTAACTTGGGCCTAAATATAAAAATATGAAAGTACCACGCACCTGAATGGAGCCATAGTAATGTTGCTTGATACGACGTGACTTGATACGACGTGACGTATGAGGGGAGATGTCCAAGTGGCAAAATGCTTACGCGTATTTCTGTGTGTCTTTGCAGTATTTCCAGTTTCCTCCATAGCCGGAATTCCAGGCTGGCGCTCAGCTTTCGGGCGCCATTGCTCTTCACTCGTGAGCGGCTCTCGCCTAAGTGGCGTAGCAGCACTGCCAACACGTGTCCACTCTCCACGGCAGTGCTCCGTAGACTGAGTGATCGTCCACGTCACGTGAGCAGATGTGTGTTTACCACGTGGACACCACCGTCGAAGCTACGAATGGTTCAGGCTTATTGATGTTCTGCAAGCGTGGGTGTATTGCCCAACAGTAAAGAAAGAAAGCATGTACAGCCTCCTGGATAAGACGCTCGGCTTTTGATCGTGATGTCGTAGGTTAGAAGCCCACCACCACCAACGTTGCTTTTATTAAATGCGAAGCATTTCTTAGCGAACTGCAGGCACTTGAGCGTTTCCTTCTTTCTTTCTTTCTTTCTTTCTTTCTTTCTTTCTTTCTTTATTTATTTATTTATTTATTTATTTATTTATTTATTTCTGTCTGTCTGTCTGTCTGTCTGTCTGTCTGTCTGTCTGTCTGTCTGTCTGTCTGTCTGTCTGTCTGTCTGTCTGTCTGTCTGTCTGTCTGTCTGTCTGTCTGTCTAGCGGCCTACGTCTGGGTGCTCTCGTGATCGCCTCCTTAACTTGGGGTAGACCAAAGTTAGTACGGGAGGGTAAGAGGGTGTGACGAATATGTCTGGCTGGTCATGAAATGAATAACGTGAAAATCCTGTCGCGTAAGTCGTCCAACCCTTTCCTCCAGACACGTGTGGCACATACCCGTATACCACGGGCCATGGTGTGCATGTGCGACTGTTTCAACATATGTATGTGCGTACAATATTTGTACACATCTTCAGCGTTATTTTGTAAGGTCTCGCTCAATAAAAAAAGTACACCACAGTCACCTTCCATCTGCATGCTTCGCATAACATCGATTCCCATCGTACGTGGGATCTGCCGAATTTTTACTCTTTCTTTTTTGTATCAAATGCATTCTTAAAGGGGTACTGACACAAAATGTCGCGGCCGAGACAGCCTGCGGGTTCGATTACCGTGAACATGTGTATATCATCTGCAAAATATCAACAGCGAATATAGCTTGGAAGGTATTTTAAATTAATTTTGAAGTTTGCGTGAGCGATCGACTCCGTCGCGCTACTGGCACCATCAGAGGTGACTCTCGGTGACCCCCCTACTTCCCTCACGTGACCACGCTGCAACAAGTTATGATGACGTCATAGCGGCCATTTTTTCTTTTGCCGCGTTTGTTCCGGCAGTCTATACTTCTCGGCGGCTGGTCGCGAGTCCGTGGCCGCGGCGCACGCGTTGAAAGTTTTGTGTTTGGCGACACTGCTGTCCCGTTTCCTGTTTGAAAGGACTTCTTGATGCGGACCGTGCGGAAGTGCGTCACAGTTCCGTGTGCTGACGTGATCGAGAGCTGCGCACGCTAGGTGGCGATAGTTGCACCCGGCGGCTTGTCGTTTTTCGAGCTCTCTCAAACCGAAACTGAAGCTGGTCGGTAATGAGGAGCCTGTAATTAAATATCTGTCGCACGCTGCAGCAAACGAGGTGCCGTGTTATGACTAACAGGCCCCCAGCAACACATTGCAGCAAAAAATACGCGAGGCCAAAGTTTTTTGTGTCAGTACCCCTTTAAGGCACTGGTATACTGACGTCCAGCAAGCGTGGATGTGTAGCCTAGTCACTAGTGCACTGGCCTTCTGAGCGTAGTGCCCTGTGTTCCAAACACGTCACCGCCTAGAAATAGTACTTTATTTTCTTGAAAACAATAAAAAAGAATATTGTCCCTAGATTTCTCCTCTAAAACAGACAGCGATAACACCCGTGGTGCGACTAATGTCATACGAAACGCGGTTCTGCGGTCCTTATTGAATACCGGATAGCTCTTCTTTCTCTCTCTGTCTCTCTCTGATTTCTTTTATATATTTATTTTTTCATCGTGGCCCACAGTGTTCATATCTGCTCAATAGCAGCACAGAGCAGCTCATTACACTGCACCGTACCCATTTAACGACTATATTGCCCGAGATAAAACTCTTTTGTAATTACAGGATGGCGTTAACGACCACGGTGTAATCGCCGTTGTACGAAACCGCGGCTACAGATATGCTGACCCCCGTGGGTAACGGAGAATCCAATGGGTTCTGCTCCCGTCATCAAATGGCTCGTAAAAATGCAATTAGTGCATACAGTCGCCCACTTCTGCTTCATCAATATGCTAGGTCCTCTAATTGAAAAAGAAAACGTGCAGTGTACGAAAATGGCTAATTATACAGGCTCCATATCTTTTTGCATTTATGATTGGCCCCAATCAATGCTACGTGTTCCTTTGTTTTATGTTTTCGTGACCTCGACATGCTTCGGTAGCGCTTAATAAACGGCTAGAAAAAAAATGGCGAGGTCGACTTCAATCGCGGAGCCTGAAATAAAGCGCTCGAAATCGAGATCGCAAAACGTAACGTGAAGTAAACGACATCTGCATTTCAGAGGATAAACGAGCTACCTATATATATATGTATACACTCGCAACCACTTTCTGTACAGGAACTTCTTTCGTGGTGTCACATATAACACGCAGTTGCAGATAGTGCTAGTACCCGATGACGTCCGATGACGTAAGTGCCCCCTGTTTTCGCTTTCAAATCGAATACAGTGCGGGGTGCACGTCACTTTGTCAACTGCGCTGAAGTTATGTGGCAGCAGTTATCGCACACGTGCACCTGCCCAACCGTACGTTACGTGCGCCCTATTCGCAACTTTCAGCGACTATAGGGGGGCGCCACAAGAAAACCAATATGGCTGTCGTTGCGGTGATTACCTGCACGCACGGAGCCTTCGTCGCATGTGTTGTCAATACATGGTTGCCGCCGCTTGCGGCTGGGATAATTTTCCACGGCATTGAAATTCCCGTGAAGGAAGCAGCTCATGCTTGAGTGCATAAAGTGCGAGACACACGGATGATCTTGCGTAGGATTCGACGTACGACGAGCTGGTGCAGCAGCCTGTACGGTGGTGATCAGTCGTACTGGGTTGCCGGATCGGGCATACAGCGTGCGTCAAAATCGGCAGATTTTTGTCATCCGCTCGGTCCACCGATAGCGCGACCATATATCCCCAGCGTTAAACAGCACGGGAGACTAGAGCCGCTGGTGCTAGCGGTCATTTCTTTACCACTCCGATCATCTTGACCGAGGATGCCGAGGTATTTACCGGTAGTGCCGCTATCGCTGGCATGAAAAAGATGGGCTACAGTTATTTTATTATGCAAAATAATTCCTAATCCAATAAAGCGGTGCTCCAGTGTGCCATTTATTGAAAACAGCGTCGGCTTACAAGCTACTAGCGAGATCGGGAACCACGATGCTAGGGCATTTCGCAGGTAAACAGCTACACTGCAGGCCGTCTCGCCCAACCGGCTTACTTTGCTTCCACCTTCGCTCTTCATATCGATGTCGAAAAAACTGCTTGCGTATGTCGACGGAAGCATAAGACTACAAATATCAATGATGCTGCTAAAATTTGAGCGCTCTAGACAAGTTGGCGCTCGATCGCGGATGGTGGCGACGTCCGCTCACCTGTCGCTCGCAGGCGTCAGTTGCGTCGGGCTCTTTTTCATGCGTTTTTCGCTCGCGAAAATAGTTGTATTAACCGTGTTATTGTAAACAAAAGAAGCAAAAACCAAGAGCACTCGCCTGTTGTGTCTCAGGGTTACCAACACCGTGGTAGCACAGCATGCAAAGCGCCGTGCTGCCGAGTTCGGTGGCACGGGCTCCGGTTCCCGGCGACGGAATTTAAATGGGACTAAATGCAGAACAACAACAGCTTGCTTAGATTTAAGAGCACGTTAAAGAACGAAGTCAAAATTAGTCCGGAGGTCCTCACTACGGCGTGTCTCATCGTATCGTGGTTTCGGTGTATAAAATCTGAGCATTTCTCTTCCTTCTCCGTTCCAGAAGTCAGTCGATTTCAAGTGCACGCTGGTAACCACAATGTTATTGTGACAAGTTCCACGATGTGCAGTTGGATAGCCCATTTATTCTTCCGTCGCGAACCGAAAAGAAAACCCAGCACGCTTACGACGCCTTTCACGATGCGGTTTGAGCATAGCAGCACGCAGCACACGCGATTGCTGTTGTATTATTTGCCCATTATTGAAGCTCGAAGGTTCCAGAACCTTGCACCAACAAATTCCATCGTAATTCAGCTGCCGCACGTGCAAGAAGTTGTGGGACACAACGACGACGATGCACGTCTCGCACGTTGTCGCCAGGCAAGTTTTCGTTCTATCACCGCATCACGGCTTTCGCCGGTTGCCGTGTGGCGGCGCCACCGTAGCTGAAAGTTGCGATACAGACCACACAAACCGCAGAAAAATAAAAATGTTGCGTCTTCATGCGGCAATGCCCCAGCACGTGTCACGTCACTGTGTTGCGGTTAAAGTGACGTGCCCCCTTCACCGTATATGGAGGCTATGACGTCATCACAACTTGTACCGACTGCAGCGTGTTGACGTCGGGGAAGTAGGGGGGTATCTTGAAGGGCCAGTTGGTACATGATACTGCGCGGAAACAGTGCAGGAACGGAACGAGTAGAGAACACAAAAAACGAGCTCTGACGAACAACTGGCGCCAATTTATCGCGTCGGAAAATATATACCGTAAAAAGAACTAAAAGGAAAGAAAAACATGAACTGTCACATGGTCAAGGGTGGCGAAATAACAAAGTCAGCCACGAGTCAAGAATCCCAATCAGCTTGATAAAAACAAAAATTCTTTCTCTAGAAGGGCGATTGAAGGCTCGCTATATATTTATTTTATTTTATTTTTTTATTTCATATTTTCCATATTTATTTTATATCAAGGAACAGGGGAGCCCGTGCGTCAGCGAGCCTTCAATCGCCCTTCTAGAGAAAGAATTTTTGTTTTTATCAAGCTGATTGGGATTCTTGACTCGTGGCTGACTGTTATTTCACCACCCTTGACCATGCGACAGTTCATGTTTTTGTTTCCTTTTAGTTCTTTTTACGGTATATATTTTCCGACGCAATAAATTGGCGCCAGTTGTTCGTCAGAGCTCGTGTTTTGTGCTCTCTAATCGTCCCGTTCCTGCACTGTTTCCGCGCAGGGGGGGGAGGGGGGGGGACCGTCGAGTCACTTTCAAGGATTTCAGTGCCGCGAGGTGCAACGTATATCGCTGCATTGCGCACGCGTACTTCAATATTCAAATCAAATACCTTCCAAGCCATATTGGCTGTTGATATTTTGCAGATGGTATACGCATGTTCACGGGAATCGATCACACAGGCTATCTCGCCCGCGAAACTTTGTGTCAGTACCCCTTTAAAGAGGCTGCCTCGCAGGAATTCCGGTGTCGGTGTCGGCAGCGACTGTTGTGAGCGAAAGATCGGCGTTTACCGTGAGCGAACAATCTCGATACAGTGAAACCTCGGTGATACAAATCTCAGGGGGACCACCAAAAATATTCGTATCATCCGAAATTCGTATCACCAGAAAGCATAAAAAAATTAGCTTGCGACAAAAGAAAGCTCGCGTACATTTTCATTTATTGTTTTTCAGGGCCGCAGCAACCTAAGGAAGAACTCTGAATGATTGTCAGTTAAGTTTTTAGATGTCCGCAATCACACCAGTACTCGTAAATATACGGTCCGTCCCCGCGTGTTTAATTAATGAACCAGGTGCGTTGTGACCCGCGACAGCAGTAGCCCCTTCCAAATTTTAGTATGCTTTTTTCGCATTACACCGAAGTACTGCGGTGAAAGTAATGGAAGAAGTGCTTTGACGCGATAGATCAAGGCCCCAAGATTACAGAACCATGGTGCTATGTTATGATTTTGTTATCCCGAAAGTGTTGGGGATGTTTTTTGGGAGAGTTACGGCCGTGCTCGCACAAATACGACCTCAACAGTCGTGCATGTTGACGTTTTGAGGCCTGACTCCTTCTCCAAGACAGTCCTCGCCTTCTTTCGGTCCTCGTCCACCTTTCATAGGATGTCTGATGCACGAGGCAGGCACGTGTAAACACACTACAACGACAGCAGCCCGCGTCGACGCGTTAGAAAAAAAAAAGCATGGCGCCAATGCCCTCTGTAATCTAAACGCGAAGGCACACGGAGGCACATTAGAGCCTCAAAAATTCGCGCACACAATCCCGGAGGCCGTGACGCGTCTCTGAAGGTTTATTCTGACCGTAAGCAAAAAATATTTTTCTTACACCGTGATTCTGACGATTTGGTGGTGCGGCGCGCATGCCCGCTCTTGCGATGCCGCGCTCGCACGTGCTTGGCGCGTCTTCCGCGACAGCGAGGACAGCACCTCTTCGTACATGGGCGGTAGCGTACGTTCGTATCAAACGTCCTGGGGTGAATATCGGTTCGTAACAACCGTACTCCATTACATAGCAGGCCAATGGGCCTTGGCCGGGACCAAAGAAAAATTCGTATCACCCCGAAATTCGTATGAGTTGTGTTCGTATCACCGAGGTTTCACTGTATATGCAAATATTTAAAAGAAGCATGGATTCGCGGCGGAATCGAACCCAGACCTACTACGTGGGTTTTAGTTGTTCTACCACAGAGCCACGTTAGTGCTTGACACTGGATCGAAAAAAAAACCTATTAGGGCGTCATCTAGGACGAAAAGACTTGTATCCAGAAGTAATATTGCGTGGTAGAAGCGCCTCATCGCATCAGGCTTTACCCCACGCGAATTGCGCAAACAGTGGGTGGTTTATAGACCCATCCATTACAAAGCGCTCAGGCATAATTGATCATCATCATGGTGCGCGTATTGCCCTACGAATATTGGGTGATTCGCAAATTCGCAAAAAATTATGAGTTATGATGTAGTGAGCACTTCGCCGCTGTACTTACTTTACGCATTATTAATAAGAGAGCGTAAAAACAGCCTATTTGACGCGCACAGTCCTCCCTTTCCTCGCCGCACAGATGACATGCTCACCGAAAAGCGAAGGCTGGATAGCAAATAAGAAGGCGATGCGAACGGAGCCCGACTACGCTACTTCTGAAAGCCAATCACAGGCGTCCTACGAATTTCCCTTTTCATTTTTGCAACGTTTTATGCCATTTTTAATAAAATCGATTGTGAGTGCATTTCTGACCATAAATGTAAGACCATAGCGTTCGGAAATGTGTTTTCTTCTTTAATTTTTGCAAGCGTCGTCAGAGTTTAATTAAATTGGTTGTGGACGCATTTCCGTCAAACAAGGTGCACTCTTATAGGCTTCGGAAAGCTAGTGTTTTTCCGCTTCCTGATGCGTCGTAAGATTTTTATAAAATTGGGGTGTTAGCAGTGACTAAAATGTCATACGGCTTACGCTACGGCATATCCGTTTCCCTTTAAATGCACCACGATCTGAAAAAAAAAAACAATCGTTTAGAAGCTGCAATTGACGTCACTTCACCGACACAGCGTCTAAACGTGCTCGTATTACAACATGCATGGCGCATGCGACGAGTCAACGCAGCATAATCACTGCTGCTATAAATCTAGTGCTTAGATATGATAGATGAGATAGGAACATACTGGCGTCTGTGCCTGAATAATGATAAAGTTTGCGTGTCATGCAATGATATCATTCACGTGACGTCACAAGCCTTGCTTCTTACTGTGTGCTGGTACTGCGACATGGCGCTTTAGTAACATCTGTGTGCGAGCCAAATACAGCACCGAAACTATAGTGTACTATAGTGAATTCTAGTGTATAGTGTATTCTAGTGTATTCTATAGTGTATTCTAGTACACCATAGCGAAACCAGAAGCGATACGTGAGACGTTAACACCAACAAAAATATTAATTTATTTTCTTGTTTACAGTTCCCCTTGAACTTTGCACCATTCCGTCGTTTGGAGGAACCTAGCGAACTTGTGTTATGTATGACTGAAAGCAGCGGAACTTCGTTGCAAAATGACTAGAAATAGGACTAGTTTGACGGCGGATAGTCAGACGAACCCGCGCTATGTTCACTCCGCAAGCGGGTCTTCTTTGAAGAGAACAGTCATGATGACGGAGCTGAAGTGGTGCACCTCCTTTCCCGACAGCCGGGTGGCGTTTTGCAGGTGGCCAAGAAACTGCAGAAAGCGCAAAAAGGAAAAAGATAAGAGAGGAGGGCCTTATCGAAGGCAAATTATCTTACTAGGAGCAATGCCGCACGTCTTAGACGAAGACACATACACTGTAAAAACTACTCGTCATCTTGATGGCCATTTCGTCGTCATTTTTGACAAGCTGCCGGCATCATCTGGAGACAACAGCGAAACCGCCGTCAAAAGCAGTGGAGAGAGCGACGAGGAGGCGAGCAAGAACACACGGGTATGACACGGGCGCTTTGGTTGGTCTCCTTGTAGCATACGTCACGGGACATCACTCAACACGTGTCCTTGGCTCTCTCTCTCTCTCTCTCGCCGTCTCCCCGTAGATGCCCGCCCGAGTCACCCGAGCGCCCGAGCATAGCCAACACCTCCTAGACAAGTTTTCAGGCCTGCGCGTCACGTGAGATGACGTAGGATACGTCACTACCCGCCGGCTCCCTCTCGCTCGGCTGGCTCAGCCGGCCGGCGAGTTTTCAGTTTCTCACAACACAAGCTCATTGCTCGCTGAAAAAAATGATTTATTGCTTACGGAAATATCGAATTCCACATTGCCGCTGCCGAACAATGCAGTAGAAATTACACAGGCACACGTATTATACATGCATATAAATAGAGGTACAAAGGCAATACAACAAATAAAAAAACGGCAATGATACAAACGCAAGAGTTCGAAACTGCGCACATTACACATAATCCTGTTAGCATCAATAAGAAGTCAGCGCTGACTGTTATAAAATGTTAAACACGGTACAGCAAACGAGTACATGAATGGAAGTGACACAAGAAAAAAAAAAAGCTATTTCTCTGCAAGAACTCGGGCCTTCCTCTTTTTGGCATTCTCTTCCTTTGCTGTGCGATAAACATCATTGCGTTGCTTGCACAGGTTATTCAGTAAAATATTTGTTGCGCAGTTCGTAATCAAACGTACAAGTAAGTCGCATGTGTGGCCATTTACACAAGTCGTTACCTCATCAAGCTTTGGCAGTGCTTGAACTGTCAAATGCCTGACGATTTGCTTCTGATTGCACTCTTGGAAGAACTTTGTGCAATTGTTCTCTGCTACAAGCTTGTTCACTACAACTTGAGCATACATAACAGTGCTTGTTACGAACGGAGAAGGAAACTTTAAGCCACCGCGGTCCAATTGAGAGACTAGTGAATGCGTGTCTGGCTCCACCTCAACATCGCATCTTGGCACAGTTAAGCTGAGCTTACAAGAGTCACATTTCAGTACCTTAAGCGCTGCGTGCGCACAATAACCGCCAACGTATGCAATGACAGGCACTTGCGCAGTTAGTCCATTGAGATCGGTGTCTGTTACGCTTATGTTATACGACTTGCTCGCGTCACTTGCTGTATTTGTGTCTTCAATGTCTCTGAGAGCATCTGCACTCATCACTGGGAGTGTATTCTGAAGGCGGATCCTCCCCTCAGTTTCGTAGAGCTGGCGGATAGATATGTGGTACTGACCACCTGCCATCTGTCTGTACTGGCCGAACCGGGCTTCGAGAGAATCAGTCTGGATTTTCCCCAGAAGAACATACTTGTGTCCAAGCTCTCCAATGCAGTACTTTGCAAACTCTGATAGTGAATATGCTGACAGCCTCAAGGCAGTAAGCGTTTCCTTAGTGAGCACACCATTGTCATATCTGTAGAATTCCCACACGTCAAGCCACGTAACAAATGAACTTAAAAATTCAAGTTTAGGATCATTCTCCAAACAAGAGATTGGCTCTTCAAAGATATTCCTGTGGTGAAAGCCTTTGTTTGGTGTCTTCACGTTAACTATACTCCACCACCGAACAATTATTTTGATGAAGTCTGCGGTTCCTTGTGCATGGTAGAAAGATTCCGAGCTGCAGAAAGTGGAAAGAGCCTCAGAGACATGCGCGCTAAAAACTTGCAGAGCTAACTTCACGTTCTGGCGCTCCAAATTACTCGGATTAAGAGATTTGGAGGTTAGGCCATACCCAAACTTTAAGATTTGCGAGGCCTCCTGCTTGTGAAGCTCGCGCAAGTCCTTGAATGAAGCTGTCATGATCCGCGCAGGATTGACATTATTAGAACTTAGGTCAAATTGTGGATAAAAAAAACAAACACCAGGATTTCTTTGATTAATCCAATTATTGCGAATGCATTTAAGAAGATGTACAGCGTCCACCACATAGAAAAGCGGTCGTGATGGATTTGCGGGGTGGGGGGTATACAATCCGAAGCTTTTGCGGCTCTGAAAACATCATCATTGCTTTCCTGTTCACGGAGTTGTTATCACAAACAACCGCCAAAACATTAAATCCGACTTGTTCTAATTTTAGAATGACCTTTTTCAGTACTGTGTGGAGTTGCTCACCAGTCATCGTTTTCACCGGCAGAATATGGGCAACCTCTCGAAAGGAACTCAGTAGGCTCTGCACCATGAATACGTGTGCAGACGTCGCTAGTTCACTGGAATTTGTTGCTGCACCACATATGTTGCCCCCCTTGTAATCATACGAAGGTCTGATGTATATCTCGTCCAGCATAAGTGTTACGCTGTGCTCATGAGGCTGCAAACAGCGAAATCTTTGCGATATATACTGCAGGAAGTTATCATCCGCTGACTCCGAAAGCGGGGACAGTTGCAGCGACGAGGATGCATTTCTTACAGTGCTTGGGTGAGGCAGAATGATGGCATTTGTTCTCCTTAAAAACTTGTAAGCATGCGCTGACACAGAATACAATATGCATGCGATTACCATTGAATTCGCGCTGTATTGGGGTTTGTCTTTAAGCAGCAAGGTTGTCTGTTCCTTTAGGAACTTGACACCTTCTTTTCTTGCTTCACTTACTGTCGCCTCAACTTTATCAAGGAGGGAAATCATTCGGTCCAGCAAGAGACAGCGACTTTGCTCCTGATTACGCAGCATGCCAACGTCCTCTAAAATCTTAATCAAAACATTTATGTCATTAACCGTGTCCGGGACAACACTTTCACCGAGTCTTCTGATGCGAGCCCCTTCAAAACATGTGCTGATCTTCAGGTCTTCGAAGACCGTCACGGAGGCTTTCAGTTGTGGCTCACAGTCACCCACAATGTTCAAAAACATTGTACACTTCTTTAGACGGAGCACTGTCCAAATCTCGGGAACTGAAGAAGTTTCAAGGCACACATCTAGTTCCGCGAGTGTTGTGAAGCGGCGCTTTTTCTGTTCTGCTTCGTAAAGTGCTGCGGATTCCTTGACAGCATTGGCGAGCTGTTCAGCTTCCTTTCTAGACCTCTTAACTACCGGAGATTCTCTTGTGTTTTCTCCCGGCTTAGAGAAATATGACGGACACCCAGGAAATACTGTCGGCACAGAATCGGGGCGCAGGCGCGGCACTGGCAATGGCACTTCGAGCACATTTCCTGTTCTTGGGTCTGTGTAAGACGTCGTTCGCTCCAAGCAGGCCGGTAGAAAATGGTCTGCACATACCTGCGCAAATGTAAGTGTGTCCCTTAGTCCCACGGTGACCGTGATAAACAAAAAAGCCTTCCTGCAGTTCACAAAACGCGACACGCACGTTGGCAGTAAACACTTGGGAGTGAAGCGTTTTAATTATTGCCTCTACGTTTTAAAATCAAAACTTGCG
>JALIZH010028614.1:0-24304 GCA_030522465.1 Rhipicephalus appendiculatus | reverse complement strand
TAAGCTACGCCACTGCTTTTTTTTTTCTCTTACATGGTATTTATTACAAATGAGGTTCCTGCGTATACACATAGCGTTCCAAAAAACTTAAGGTTTTCCTCTATTAATAAATGTACAATAGGCGTTACAAAACAAATTTCCCGCAACACCTTGTTCTAAAAGGGTATTTGAGCAGTGCATTCTATGAACTGTGGATACCAGTCCGGCCGAAACTGTAGTTCTTCATAGAAGTCTTTTAGCTGTACAGTCATTTGCACGAAATGTGTCCGCGAAGACACCATTGATTCCGCATGCCTGTCTAACATGCGAGTTTTCCATAAACTGTGCATGCCCATTAACAACAGCATGTCGACTGGCATAGCATTAGGTTTAGCATTGGGTTTGGGTGGTACCAGATAACGTATGGTGTGAGAATTTAAATCAAGTTGCTTTTTAAAGCCCCTCTGCAGGACGTCCCAAAAGAGGATGGCGTCCTTACAACTAATGAAACAATGTTCTATTGTTTCTGAACTTCACAGAGGCGGCAATTAATTGAGGATACAAAGATACCTTTGGTGCTTAACCAGGTTTTTACAGGCAGTGTTTCTGTGTGCACTTTGTAGAAAAATGTCTTCGTTATTGGCGAAATAGGCATTTTCTTCACACGTAGTAGCACGTCATGACCAGACAATCCAGCATATAGTGAGCGGTACAGTGGGGCCGGAAATAACATATCTAATAGATCGTTATACAGATCTTTTTCTTGCGCTAGAGAACAAATAATCATTGGAGAATCTTGCTGTGAGAAAGCGCACTGATTCGTATACTTCACGCATGAAACCTTGCAAATAGGGAGGCGATACAATATTAGTAGATACCACTAAATTTGGGTAAAACATCGGCTAAATTCACTTGCAAGAAAGTTAGAAGCAGCGGATGGGGCACAGTCGCGAAAATAGAAAAAAACGTGATACCAGCTGTCTAATAAAGAGGTGAACCAACCCGAGACCACCTGCGCAAACTGGTCTAAAAACATTGTCACGCCTCATTGGTTCATAGGTTGATGACCAAATGAAGGTAGCAAATATTCGGTGAAACTTCTGAATGTAAACCCTGGAACAATAAATTATTTGGTAGCATGCGTAGAATATTTTTGTTGCCAGAAACAGATTGCATGCCTTAGCTCTGCCAAAGATAGAGAGGTTATGCGGAATAAACGTCTGGGCATAACGCTTTAGGGTGGGTACACGTTCTTTCCAGTAATGTGCGCTTGATCTGTATGCATCTAAAGGAACGCCTAGGTATTTTGGTGGCACACAAGACCATTCAATACCCTCGAAATGGGTTGGTTTATAGGTCCATGGGCCAAACCACAGTCCCAAACTTTTTTGCAAAGTTCATTCGTGCCCCTGAAATTGTTCCGAATTCCCGGATTGTTGACACCACCGTTTTTATACTGGAAAGATCTGGCAAAAAGAACGCTAGGTCATCCGCATACGCCAATACTTTTACCTCATTCCCATAAACACTGAAACCGTGGACGTTGGTAGATCGAATCACGTTTAAGCACAGTGGCTCCAAGTAAAGAGCAAAAAGCATTGGCGACAACGGACAGCCTTGTTTCACAGATGGGAGTTAAGGAACACAGGTTTTGACAGCTGACCATTAACAATCAAACGGGTCAAACAATCATTGTAGCATAGTTTTACGCCTTTAAATATAGTGGACCCAACGTTGGCATGTTCGAGAAGAGAAAAAACAGAAAAGAATGACGAACCCGGTCAAACGCCTTCGCTAAGTCTGTCTACTTGTAGCATTGCCAGTTGCTCGTGTGAGTGTGAACAATGTTCCAATACTGTGCGAGCGATGTGTATGTTCGTCTGTATTGAGCGACCTTTAGACCGCAAGTCTGATGGGCACCAATAAGAATCGACATTGCAAATTGGAAGTCTGTTCGAAAGCACTTTGGCAAAAATTTTATAGTCAACATTGCACAATGTAATTGGTCTGTAGCCGTCAACATGACGGAGTTTTTCTCTGTCTGAGTATTTTGGAATTAGAACGGTGTGGCTTTTAGTAAAAGATCGAGGAAGCGTCTCCAGATCAAAACTCTGCTTAAAAAATGTCGAGCAGTACAGGACACAGTAATGATTTAAATGTTTTATAAAAAACTCGCCCGACAATCCATCAGGTCCTGGCGTTTTTGACAATGGTAATTGCGCGCAATGGCAAGATCAATTTCTTGTATAGTGATTGGCCCACTAATAGATTCACATTCCTTGTCAGTTAGAGGAGTCACAAATGACAAGAACTGCGCTACCAGATCTTCTTTTTCGTTTTCAGAAGAGGCGCTGAACAATTCTTTGTAATAATTTTCAAATTCTGACATGATTTCACCTGAATTAGTGACCAATAACCCTTTCGAATAAAGATCTGGTATAAATTTGGCTTTTTGCGTTGTGGTGTTCATCGAGCAACGCTTGACGTGTGGGTTCCTCTGAATGCAAAGTACGGGTATTGCGTGATCGAACACGGGCACCTCTGTAACGCAAAGCGTCGTACTTCTGCAGTGCGTTCTTGGCATTAGCAATTTCGTCTGTATAAGAACCAGGCGCCTCACACTCAAATTCATAGAGGTTATGAAGATTTTGCTTTTAGCATCTTTTGTTCTAATTTTCTGTAAAAGCCCCTCACAGATCCCATTTCTATAGCTATTGCCCGAACTTCTTGTTTGAAAAATTCCCCAAGAGGCAAACAAAGGCATGTCAGCCGACAAACAGCTCCCTCAGTGCTACGCGGACGCGAGCAGTGAACTCCTGGTCGCTCACAATTGAGGAGTTAAGTTTCCAGAGAGTGCCCACTGTGGTCTGAAGTGAGATCGAGTGTTGCTACCTATCTGCCCCACAACAATGCAGTGATCTGAGAAGGAAATAGGTTCTGGTTTTGCACGACACGTCACGGGAAATAAGAGGTGCTGAAACGTAAATGCGATCAAGTCGTGTATGGGTACTTCCTTGTGCGTGTGTATACGAGGGCAGGCTATTTAGCGTTCCTATATCTACTAGTCCCGCCTTTTCAACTATAAGTGACAGCACTTCAGCACTCCTGTCACTGCGGCTAAGCCCGGTACGATCAGATGGATTACACACACAGTTGAAATCGCCCATGAGCACAATGTTACGGTCAGGATCTAAAGAGGTAGCTAAACTTTCAAACAAATCACTGCGCCGTGGTGCATCACCAAATGCATATACGTTGATTAGGCGCCATGGCAAGCCGTACAATATAAAATCACATTGTATCAACCGCCCCCTCTGCGTCAACACTATATGCTACAGAATAATACGGTAAACTCTTCCTCAGAAACAAAAGGCAGCCCGCCGAAAGGCCCACAGCGTGCGACACAAACACATCAAATACAGAGAGATATGGCCGCAAGGCCCTCTCTGTATCCACTTCACTCGATCTTCGTTTCTTGAACGGCGACGAAATCAAGGTGTCGGCTGAACAGCAACCGGCGGAGCTGCAGCTGTTTCTGCTTGGACCGAAGTCCACACACGTTTACCGTTGCAAAAGTGACTTTCTGAGGCAGCGCCATGGCGTCTAACTTCTTATCAGAGTTGCATACGCTGGTCTGGTGGAGAAGGGATGCGTGAAGGCTCCCCGTCACCAGTGCCCGGCCTCCTTGATCTTGAGCGTCTGCACTTTCCTGTTGGCTTTGATGGCTTTGCGACGACGCGACTGTGGAGGGTAGACCGCCGAGTCACTTTCCTCGCTCGTGTCGGGGTTTGGCGATGCTGGGCGTTTACTTATGGAAGCGTCACGGGATCCTCGCGCATCGTTGGTAGTCATCTTCTCATCTGGTACTTGTACATCAGGACTACAGCCAAGGCTTTCTTTCCGAGTGCCCGCAGATTCAGATGCAAGAACCGTCTGCTTCTCACCGCTGTCTGTGACATCGACTTCTCTCGACGCTTGTTCGGATTTCCCCGCTACGGCATAGTCATTACCCTCATCTTTGTCACCAGCACAGGGCTCAGCGGCTACAGCACGTGGAAGATCCCCAGTTGCATCGAGGACTTCGGTTGCATCCATGATGTGCTCCTGCAAATCTGGCAAAGCATCGTCAGGTGGTCGCATGCGATGGCGTAGTTTATTGGCGTACGTCGCCACACATTCTTCAGCTGTGTGTCCAAACCGCCGACAATCGTCGCAGCGCGGTGTCCGGCAGTGTCG
This sequence comes from Rhipicephalus appendiculatus, assembly GCA_030522465.1. NCBI lineage: Eukaryota > Metazoa > Arthropoda > Arachnida > Ixodida > Ixodidae > Rhipicephalus > Rhipicephalus appendiculatus. The sequence continues at coordinate 20,089 of JALIZH010028614.1, read as the reverse complement.
ACGAATGTGTCCTACTCTGCTGCAACGCAGGCATAACGGTGGTCTGCCAGGAATCAGTACTAGACTTTGCAGACCGCAGACCGAGAGTAGGTGTGGAATGTCGGAAACACGGACTCCATCAGCAAGTGTCAGTACGACATCTCGATTTAGGGTACGCATCTGTTCCATCTCTGATACTCTCAAGTTTCCGCTGAAATAGACTTGATCTTTCCGAATGACTGAAGGGCTTCATGCACATAAATATCTTCCAAGCGCTCAGGGAGCCATAATAGTTTCATTTTGACTTCCGTGGGCTCAGGGTCTATCACAACGCACCTTCGGCCTCGAACCAGAAATTCACCGCAAGTTACGAGCTTCACTTTTTGCTAGCGCTGTCCTGCAAGTCACCATCCAAACATGGGACATTTGAAACTGTCCAATCGAGGTTACATCGGCAAGGTCTACGATATTCCGGAGGGTATCTCGAAAGTCCTGCGCTCGGTATGGACGACCAGCAAGGTCCGCATGCAGAAAAACGGAGTCAGCGACGAGCTTACCAGTGGGAAGACGGGGGCAGGACGATACGGTAGTCATTGCTACTGGTAGAAACCTGAGCAGCACCTCGGCTTGAAGCCGATTTATCCTTTGTAGCGGAGAACTGACCCTATACAGGCTTCATTTCTGGTAAGGAATCGCACTAACGTGTGTTGTAAAGCGTTTTAGAGCAGTAAAGTAAGAACTAGGCGTCACGCAATGCGAATTGCGTAACGAGTGGGTCGTTCAATGCTCCAACCCATTACAAAAGCCTCAGGCATAATTTTTCATCGTCGTCAGCCACAGCATCAATGAAGTGCACATAATGCGTTACAACTGTGTAGCGGGTGCCACGCCTTTCCGAAGAATGACGAATAATGGCATAGTAGACGCTTCCCCACTGCACAAAAATTATCATGATTTATGGGGTAGTGGGTACCACGCAAGTGCGCTAGTAGTAGTTGCCCCAAGGATGTTTAAAAAAATCACAGCATATCCACGGAGTGAATGATGATCAGTGGGCGAAGCTCCGGAGGTGCACCGGTAAACCGTGAATCTTCCGTGAATTTTCGTTCAGTACGTCATCAAAGACGTGACAAACACTGTGTGTATATATACAAAAAATTTTATTTATTCGTAAATGGTAGCTAGACGTGGCTTCCGGTCCCCCCCCTCATTAGAACGGATTAATTGGTCGGTGAAGTGGAGGGATAGGGGTCCTTATATGGCTCCGTAGAGGATTCCTAGAGGGGAGAGAGGGGGTGAGCGTAGGAGAGGAGAGAGAGGATGAGAGGACGCGCATGCGCTGTGGGGGTGTGGAACGCGGACGCCGCTCCGTAGAGTAGAGGATTCCTAGAGGAGAGAAAGGGGGTGACCTTAGGAGAGGAGAGAGAGGGGACGCGCGCGCCGTTCCGTACAGTAGAGGATTCCTAGAGGAGAGAAAGTGGGTGAGCGTAGGAGAGGAGAGAAAGAGGACGCGCGCGCCCGCTCCGTACAGTAGAGGATTCCTAGAGGAGAGAAAGGGGGTGAGCGTTGGAAAGGACAGAGAGGGGGAGGGGACACCCATGATCTGGAGGGGGTGTAGGACGCGGGCGCCGCTCCGTACAGTAGAGGATTGCTAGAGGGAGAAAAAAGGGGGGTGAGCGTTGGAGAGGAGAGAGAGAGGGAGGGGACGCGCATGCTCTGGAGGGGTGTAAGACGCGGGAAGGAGGGATGGACTAAGCCCCCCGCAAGCACATCCAAGCAAGATCAAGGAACGGAGTCAACCTGGGCGACAGACACCACCTGCTTAGCCATTGCTAAGCTGCCTCTCTATGCTCTCGGCCATGACTCTAGCCACTATAATGGTGGTTGACGGCCTTACCCCCGTATTCAGAAACGCTCCTTGACTTGAACTTGACTTGCCACCGCCTCGAGCAGTGCGTTTGAAACGCGTTCGTGCTGCCTTGGCACCGCCTAAAGACAGCGCGTTCGAAACGTGTTTGTGCTGCATTGAAGGCGGTTGCAAGTCAAGTTCAAGTCAAGGAGCATTTCTGAATACGGGGGTTATTGTACTACAGTGTTCAGCTTGACATAGATGGCCACACCACCCGCGGGACGCTCTGCTTCCTCGGTGCACACGAAGGAACTAGAGGTGGTCTGGAACGCGCTTATTCTTCATGGTCATCAGCGTCATCGTCATCACGTTGGCTCTTCGGGAGATACTGCCGGTTACGCCTGACGCGGGACAAGGTTAGACTAAGAGGAGCTTCACCCGTAAAAGAGCTCTAAAAAGGCCGCTCTTCCAGCTTTCGCTGTGACTGTGCTGCGCGTTCCGCGCAGGCCTGGCGGTTTTTAGATGCGAAGCAGCCCTTTGACTAGGCTGTGTAACGCTGTCCCTCCGTCCGTACGAACGCGCCGCAACGCGGTCCCCTCGCCGCAGGTGTTGGAGCGGTGCCAAGTAGGTCACGCTGCAGCTGCGCGTTGACGTCACGCTCCCCTCGCAGTGCGCGCTGACGTCACTCTCTCCCTCGTTGACGTCACGCTCCCGCCGCAGCGCCCGCAGCTGCCGCCTGACGCGCGCCTAACGTACGCGTTGAAACATGTTTGTACGTGTCACCTCTCTCTCGCTTCACCCTCTCCACCGCTCCCATGCGCAACGCTGCTGCTTCGCATCCCATCAGGGTTCCCTTTGGGAAGATGGTGTAATTTTTTTTATCGCTCACAACAGAGATGCAAGATACATTTAGTTTAGACACAACAAAACTGCATACCTATAGGAAATGTTCCATTTATATGAAAGGGTATGAAATGACTCGAGTTCAAAAGGACACTGCAACACTTTTCAAAACAATCAGAAAACGCGGCCGATTAGCAATCAAGGCTGCCTTGGATGCGACAAAATAATACTACATTGCATGCGGCAAAAATTCGTACTTTCGCTTCAAGGAAGAAAACAGAAAGAAAGAAAGCGCGGAGGTTGAATAATCTCGCTTGAAAAACAGCAGAAAATCATAAGCTCTCCTCTTAGCAACTGAAAAGACGGAAGGAGAGTCTGGGTGCGAGCAAGTTTGTACAGTGACATTATGAAACCGGTAAGCGCACGAAGACGGGGACAAGAAGAGTGCTGTCTGTGCCGTTGTCTTGTCTACGTCATCGTGCGCTTACCGGCTTCATAATGGAAGGAGGGACGCGACCAATGGTCGTTTCTCAATCGCGAGAATATGCTAGGCAGGCCCGTGGCCAGGAATTTATTTCGGGGGGGGGGGGGGGCACTTGTTGAAAGCCTTGAAAAACACCCATTTTTATTATTTTTTCTTCAGTAAAACACCCCCCTTTTATCCGAATTTCTGGGGGGGGAGGGTGGCTACGGGCCTGATGCCAGGTAGTATCTATTTATTGTTTATTTTGAGTAAAAGTAAGTAAAGATGAAAGGGACAGTTCACGATCACTCATTTGTAGCACAATACTGCCAGGAAATCTATACGGATTTCTCGGAAAGTAAAGCTCATAATTGCAGAAAAATTTGTCCCGGTCGGGGTATCGAACGTGCGACCAATGCCCTTCAGGGGCAATAGCTCTACTAATTTAGCTAACTAGGAAACTATAATTTCGCGGAACGAGGGTGAACTCGTCATCAACTCGAAGCAAATTGACACGGAATATTGCTAATGACTTCTGCGGAATCCCGCTGAGTGACGGAAGTGTTCTGAAAGGAATAACTGACAATCGGCCGTTTGTCGCGCGAAGCTGGAAGGAAGTCCATACGGATTTTCTTGTGACTTCGTGGCGTTTCTGTAACTAGAAACGTTCCTTTCTGAGCAGCCATGCTTGTTATCATACAAAAGTGAACAAAGAAGTTAAAAAAAGAAAGTTTGAATGTTAGGCGACACGCTAACGTAACTTTTTGCTCCTTGAACATTGTGACCCCCTCCCCTTTCCCCCTCTCCTGCTTTCAGTGCGCACGTCGGGAGAAAAAAAAAGAAAATGCACCTAAAACATGCCACAAATATCCAACTCCGCTAGTATTTCATGGATTAAAAAAAAAGTGGCAGCAAGCGATTTTTGAGGCAGTATATTGCGGTACTGAGGTGACTCGGTGGTTACTCGGAAATGTGCTGCAGCTAATGCAACCTTTTGTATGACTGTTGCATCGTCCAATTTTTGGCGATTAGTACCAGCAGGTCGGGGAAAACACGCATAGTAACAGCTGTCAGAGTGGCCAGTTCCACTTATAATAAGTGGATTGGGGCTTTTTTTTTCTCGCAGATTCGCTAGTAGAATTTTCCAGCCGCTTGGCGTGTTTTTTTTTTTTTTTTTTGGCTTATTTGAATTTTTGCAGCAAATATAGTTTAGTGATAATTACGTTCACCAATAGCGCGTTTGTCGTTCAATAATAACACATTTGTGGATGACTTTGAGTAGTTAAGTGTTGAAGTCAAACATACGTTGGGGGGAATCAACATGTAACATGATGTAAGGCACTGGCAGGCTGCTTACCGGAACGTGGCGGTTTGGATCCCGGCCGCAGCGGTCGCATTTCGATGGAGGTAAAATTCCAGAGGCACGCGTACAGTGCGATGTCAGTGCACGTTAAAAGACACGAGACGGTGAAAATTTCCGGAGCCCTCCACTACGGCATGACTCATAATCATATCGTGGTTTTGGCGCGTAAAACCCGAGATATTATTAATCATGCACTGGCAAACGTAACCGAATGGGAACAATGACTGCTATGGCTTATACGATGAAGAATTGATGCGGACGTGAGTTCCAACGACAATCTAGTGCTGGTGCTATAATAGCAGCGACAAAACGCGGAGTGTACCGCATCTGTAAGCGATTTAATTTTGTTTGAAGAAACACAGCCAATGTTACGCACGGTATTTACTTGGACGAATGGAGTCAATGGCTTTGGCAGTGACTGTTCTTGAATACGATAACGAAACGGACTACGGCTCGAACAAGCCTATCGCAATGCTTCTTTGCCACAGATAAGGTGGAAGAAAGGACTCGATGCATATTCACCTGTCGCTATAAAAAGAATGAACATTTTGGAGACGTTAGATGTACTTACTAGCAAGTAGTTTATGAGCAGTATCATACTAAGCGTCAAGTTAAAGCGTATATGCGATGGTCAGCATAAGGGCTCTTAAAGGTGCGCATAAATATCAAATTAAATGCGAGCGATATTTGTCACCTCGCTTTTCTATCGCACACAAGAAACAAATGAGAGAACGCATCTAACAAGACCACAATGGTCTGCATAATTAAAGTAACAATTTATCTGATGTTACTGAACTGAGGTCTCACAAGTAGGTCATTTTGCAATATGAATGTTATATGCATAGCAATACCTATACATACAAATGCTGCATTCCTCATTGTCTTTACGAATGCTATCATTTTTAATTACCGCCATATCACTGAAGACATTTTACACAATTTCACTTATTATATCGCGCCTTTTATCTTGCTTAGTACCGCTGAGGAGTACAACCATTTGCAGTGCAGTCAGAGAGGCTAACCTAAAAAATGTGTAGCTGATTGGGCTAGTTGGTTATGCATACTTAAATTAACAGCGCAAAGAACGGACACCACACAAAGGAAACACACAGGACAAGCGCTTGTCCTGTGTGTTTCCTTTGTGTGGTGTCCGTTCTTTGCGCTGTTAATTTAACTAAAAAATGTGGTTGATCCCTCTCTCATAAGAATCGGTATAAGTCAGCTCGGCGCACTCACTAATGAGTGCACTCAACTCACACTCATTTGAACGTGGTGAGTTGAGTATGAGTGAGTACTCATGTGTGTGAGTGGACGTGAGTGTGAACGTGAGTGAGTACTCATGAGTGTGAGTGGAGGTGAGTGTGAACATGAGTGAGTACTCATGAGTAGAGGCCGGATTTTTAGGCACTAAAAATCGTGTTTTGGGCGCCAAAAATAGCAGGAAAAACACAGTTTTAGGCCCCCAAAATCGTAAATATAGGCACAATAAATTTTTACAAAAACTCCAATTTTCGAATAAGGACGTGCGCGACCTCGTCTACGATAGGAAAGCAAACAAATGTTATATTTTATGATTGTACAAAGGCGTTAATGATTTAACATAGTCATGCAATGGTCCCTTTTCGGGCACGGTTTCCAGAACACGGTCTCTCCTTTTATTGTCCAGAATGGTAAGTTAAGCGTCCACCATCGAATAAACACGCTCCTGGGTCTGCTTCTTTTCGGCATGTGTCACAGTCCCGTTAATTGGGAAGGCAATCGCCGGGCGGATTCCAAGGGCGGACGTATCGGCCCCCGAAACGCACCACGAATGCACGGACAATTTAAAAGTGGTCCCTTTGGTGCGCCAGCGAACGCCGGTTGTGGACCAAAGACCGAGTCAGAGCCGAGAGTTGATAACACAAACAAGATATATTCTCAGATAAGGCAGTACAAACAATAACTCACAAACATGCACACTTGGCAGGTATCAAATACAACACAACTGACAACGTAACTCCGATGGTGTTTAAAACAATGGGAACAAACAACTCGAGCTACGATGCAATCTCATGCATTCAACTATCCAAGACACTTAAAGACTAGAATGTTCATCAAACGTATTCAGTCCAAAGTTCTTGGAACTAAACTTGAATGCTTCTCTTCCAGGAAGACACTCACACAAAGTCCAGCGCTGGTTGTCGTCCCGATCCTCCGAGCTTTCTCTTCCAGGAAAGGCTCCTCAAAACTTCCGCAGATCCCATGGCGTCGTCATTCGATTCTTCCAGATCGACTGACCGCACTTCAGCAATCAAACAACACCATCCTTCACTCACGAACTGAGTGGAAACTCACTTACTCTCACTGGAGTACTCGCTCACTTACTGACTTCTTCTCCTGCCTGACCCTCCGTCGCCGCTCGCTTATATTCGCTCGCCTCGGTATTAGCGAAGTTTCCAGATTTCTCCTCGGCGTAGCACAGCCAAAGCTATTGAAAGGGCGAGACCTTTCTCGTGGTTTCCACTCATCGCGACCCAAATTGGCATTGCGTCACCCTTTCCTTCACGAGGGTTCGAGACTTTGCTCGGTGTTCCGATCTGAGAGAGTGGGTTTGCGTGACGGCGGTCGTCTCGAGGGGGGAGAGGAGGCGCGCGCGCGCGGCGTCTTTTGATGCTTGTTTCTTCGTTGCGCCGGGCGCGTCTAGACAGATCGGCGCCTGGATTTCACGCCGCCGTTCGAAATCGCCGTCGCGCGCTTATTTGACAGGGCTGCCAGGTTGGGCTATAAATAGCCAAATTGGGCTACTTTTTTCTGGAGTTGGCGGGACTTTTTAGTCGTTGGCTATTTGGCTACTTGTGGGCTATTACTTGCCTTCGCTTCAAACGCTCATTTTCCAGTGCTTTTTTCTCCTCAGTATTGGTTGTTTTACCTCAGTGTTAATGTGAATCAAGTGTTTACGTGTATAGTTATCTTTCATTGATTCTTTCTACTATACTTTCCCTGTCCTTTTGTATTCTTTAGGTATCAGCAGCCTTCACCATACAGTTGCGGCTGTCAGTAATAATGCATTCCTTTCCTTTCAAAGCGAAGCTTCCTTTGCCGGTTTCGCGTGGCTGCTGAGTCATTCATTCTCACGGTGGATAAATTAAATTGGTGGATTTCAATCAAAGTGTAAATGAAAGCACACGCCAAGAGGCTTAAAAGATTTTTAAGCGTTATTCCTGCAATCACCAAACTCTATGCATCACCATGGTTTTAAAGGATACAATTTACCGCTTTACATTTGTTTCACCTGAAATGAGTTCCGACATAAGCGTTCCATGTGATGCGCATCGTTTAGCTTTAGTTATTCGCATTAAGTAATAAACAAGCCATTCTTCTCCTCCATGGGGTTCCCCTTTCCTTTGGCTACAATCCTGAGATTATGGCCTCACTTCAAAGAAGACTGAAAAATTAACTCGCTAGACCCTTCATAAAGTTGATTATCTACCCACAAAGAGCAACAATAAAATACAAATGCCAGCAAGCAAGGCGGCATTTCACTTCCGTTTCTGCTTTTTGCAGCAGATATGCGCTCTTGCATTGAGGAGCAGCAGACTCGAAGACATGCATGTCATATCGGTAACTCTCTACAAAAGGTGTTGCTTGTTTTAATCTGGCTTTTATTTGTTAATCTTGCTTCATTTCATTGTTTTGTTCATTTATAAACTCTATCCGTATTAAAATAAGAAACAGAAAACTTTTTTCTATGATGAATACTTTTTGGCTATTTTGGGCTATTTTTATGAATTACATTTGGCTACTTTTGGGCTGTTATTGAGGCTGAATGTGGCGGGTTGCTCTCCGAGTACCTGGCAACCCTGTTATTTGAGCGCTCGCTCGTGACAGCATGGCTGGGTAGGGCAGCACAGGATTCAATAGCCAGACCGCCAAAAGGCCAGAAGGGTATGTTAGCCTTGTATTGGCCGGGTCTAATAGCGCAGAGTCAATTTCTCCTCTTTGTGTGAACACCATAAAGGGCCCCTTACCAGGTTTGAGCGTTTCGAGCTAGAAGTGTAATGCATGCATTGCGCTAACGATCACGTCTGCCAAGATTTGCAACGCTACGCTCCCCGGAAGGAGGTGAAATGTCAGACTGAATGCCTCGTGCCCTTTATCTCACGGGCGCGCGCACCAATGTGGGGGGAGGTGAAGTTCAACAAGGAATGGTCCTGTGTATGTCACAGTAGTACATGAAACTGCGAGAATTATTCGAGGCTACATGTGTAATTTGTGCAACTGTTGCTTGAATAGAAGAATGAAAGTTATTAGAAATATTAAAACATACAAACGGAATGTGTGCGCACTTTTCTTTAGTTTTTTCTTCGAATCGAGAGCGATGCGAGACTTAGCTGCCTATATTTCTTTTGTGTTCGTGTTCTCGCCGTTCCCGCGTCGTGCTGGCGCCAGCCCTGACAACGCTTAGCAGTTTTTGGTGCATCGTTCCTTACAGCAGTTCCAGCTGTGCGACGCGCTGTGTCGTGGTAAGGATACAGGATCCATGCCAGCCTCTCCAAACGCATAGAGGGATCCATCCCACAGAAACAGGCAATACACTATAGAGCGAACGCCGAAACGATACAACACCGTTTGTGCGCACGACCTGGCTTGGGCATGTCATGTGCACATAGTGTAATCTTGCGTGCGCATGGCGTGTTGATGCGTCAACGCCGTGTGATCTTCCGGCTCCGAGTTTCTCTGATACCGAAGAGGGCAGGGAAGGAATTTGGCTTGCGAGTGGCAAAGGTTTCAAGCTCATCTAGCGGCATCATGCTTTCGCGGCTCGTAATGAACCAATTAAAAAGTTCTTGTGGTACAAAGCTCTTCATTGTGCACGCGAACACTTACACTATGTGACTAAAATTTCTAATGTGATCTGGTGAAGCGCCCTTTAAGAGTAAATTGCAAACGAAACAAAAGCCATGTGCATATCTGATCTTTTTTTACCTACTTTCTATTTTCCCCTAACGGCACTCCATGGTTTCGCATTCGCTCTCCATATTCCTGCTGCTGCGCGCAGGCACCTCCTGTTTTCTAAAGCCACCCACCACGCCCAAGTCTTCAAGGAGGTGCTTCAATTCTATGGGAACACTGGACTGGAAAACCGGCGGTAAAAGCCGCCCGCCACGTCCTAGGCCATAGACGCCACTCTCCTCTTCTTCCCCTCTCCTCTTCCCCGCCTTCCCGCCTGGGACGTGCTCCCATTTAGGGTTCTTTTCTCGTCCTTTCCGTCCTTTCCTCTCCCCTGTTCCAACCGCTCGCGCCATGTCAGTGCGGTGGGGTAAGGTGGCCGGCGCGTCCCATTTCACTGCTGCTACCGGTTGCTTCCCGGATGTTTGTTGAACTAGGGAACTATAGGTTGTTGCACCCCATAAAGTTCCGGAACGTCAATTTTGCCCGGTAATATGAATTACGGTCTGAAACTGTACTCGAAAGCAAAATTTGAGGCTAAATAGCGTTCATATAGGCACCAATTTTGAAAATAGGCATTTATGGGCTCTTATAGACATTTAGGCACAAACCCCAAAAATAGGCGTTTATAGGCACTATAAAAACACTATAAAAGCCCTCCTTTACCCCTAATTCATGCTGATATATCAAAGTGGCGCGATAGGAACGCAAGGAAAAAATAGGCATTTGCCTATAATCCGGTCTCTACTCATGAGTGTGAGTGGACGTGAGTGTGAACGTGAGTGAGTGCGAAGGCTGAAAAAATTGGGGTGAGTGAGTTTGAGTGAGTACTCCCTTAAAGTGCCGACCTATGGGTATAACACACGAAAGTGAAACGTGTTTTCGCAGAAGTGGTTGGATGTTTATTGCGCATTGATATATGTCTGTTGGTCTTTAGTGGCTACAGCAGCCTTAGACGTTGACGCACCCATGTTCACGCCTGGTGACACTTCTCCATCGCGACAACCAACGACTCCCGACCGGGATACAGACACTGCATTCTACGAAACGGAGCATCACGCAAATCACACATGAACCACAGGCGTTCGCAAACCGTGCAAGCGAAACCGAATGGGTTATCACTGAATCGTTTTTGAACTCACGGTCTGCTGCAGAGAACGGTGCATGATTGATGGGTTGGCGACCGTCCTGTAGATGTGCTACACTTAAGCGCAAGAAAAAAAAAGCCCCCACCTCCCCGAAGGGAATCGTGAGGAAATGCGAATGCATTTCGCGCGCGCTTCACTTCATTTATATATGGTGGTTGTGGTTTGAAGAAGGAAAAGGCGCCTAATTTCTGCAGCCCGGTCGGGAGCACGGCGCAGCGCCTTTTTTTTGCTTTTTCTTGTTTTTTTAACTTTTTTATTTATTTTTTTTAAATTTTTTTTTCATATATAGCTCCGCCGAGCTCCGCCGCAGACCGCTTTTAGTTAACGCGCACGCTGCGAATTTTTATTGTTCAACAACGCACAGGAGAAATCTCCCACCGGCACCACCTTGGAGGTAAAGATTCATTGCCATATATACGGGGTGGCCAGTGAACGGTTGTGCAGCGCGAGCAGTAGGTTTTTTCAACCAAGAAACTCGCTAGCAGACGCTGCCTGTGTCGGCGTCGCCAGGCGAGAGAGAGGGAGAGGGGGGGAGCGTAGGAGAGGAGAGAGAGGTGGGGTGCGCATGCGCAGTGGGAGTGTGGACGCTGCGGGCAGAGATGCCTAGAGAAGAGAGGGGGAGCGTAGGAGAGAAGAAGAGAGGTGGGACGCGCATGCGCAGTGGGAGTGTGGACGGCGCGGGCAGGGATGCCTAGAGGAGAGAGGGGGGGAGCGTAGCAGGGGGAGAGAGGAGGGGAGGCGCATGCGCAGTGGGGGGTGTGGTTGCCGCGGGGAGGGATGCCTAGGGGAGAGAGAGGGAGAGAGGAGGTTTTTTATCTTTATTTTTTTTTGAAAGGGTTTGCGCATGCGCAGTAAGGGCGGTCACGCCGTACACCACCACCACCGGATTAAGCTTCGCCATAAGATGCTTCACATCTAACACCTGCCGGCGCGCACACCTCCTCAACCTATCCTCCTCCTCCTCCGCGGACAACGCCAACGCCTCACAACGCCAACGCCGGATGCCTGACATAGCCCGACTATGAAATGCATTCGCATTTAAAACACGAGACAGTAATCGACGAGGACAAGCGCCCTTGTGCTTGGCATGCGCAAGATGTGCTTGGCATGCGGCGTCGTGTTGGCGAGCAGCGTCCTGCTGGTGGGTCGCTTCGGCGAAGGTACGATAGTTTCGGCCCTGCTTCGGTGTGTGTATGGCGGCCACTTTGGGTTGCGATGCGCTCAACTTAAACGCGAGAGACAGAATTCTCATGTTGAGCAGTGAACGCGCGAAGGCCTCCCGCTCCCCCCCCTGACATGTCCCTCGCTGCACCAAACTCACTTGCGCGACATTCGCCCGTCGACGCCGTTGTCTTTCGGCGGCGCTTAATGCAGCAGTTCTCGTAGTCGGTGCCATCGCACTCGTATGATCAGTAGACGGCGGAGAATCACCATTGGTGCATGTGGACGCTGCACACGCTAGCCCAACAGCACGTAAAATACAACGCGACAGTCAAAGCACGTAAATGCGTCGCCACCGAGTCAAATCAGCGCGTATAGCAAGTCGCAATTACAGCCTCCGCTCATGGCCTCTGAGGTTGGCGCCAGAAACGTTGTCGGAGCTAATTGTGGAGGCCACACTCCGCTGTGCTAAATAGGGTCAACGCCACCTAGGTGGCGTTGATAGGGTGCCCTGATGCCAGCGTCCGTTCGAATGCTGGAATCGAGGTGTCGTAGTCCTGAGACTACCGAAGCGTTCACTGTCGGTGCTCGTTAGTGTCATAATACACTGCAGTACTTCTCTTCTCCGCTCGTAGGCGGCGGCACCGCCCCGACAAATCTACAGCGCAGGTAGAAACAGGAGGAGTGTGAGATATATAAGGCACATCTGAAGGACTCCTTGCGTGAGCGCCGGTGGCGCAGTTTGCTTAGCGCCCGGTAGCTATCACCGCGGGTCGGGAGGTCGTGGGTTCCACTCCCGAATTCGCGAATTGTTTTCTTCTGGTTTCCTTCATTGTATTCTGTTCGTGTCAATTTTATTCATGTCATATACGTGACGGAAATACGCCAGTGAAGTCTTGGTAGACCCCGGCTGAAACACTTCCGTGCTAAAAAAACAAACAAAAGTTAGGTGATTTTTTTAAGGCGTGGGTTCTGCAGGATACATTTACTCTGCCTTCAATTTTGTGCAGCAATGAAACTCTTGACAGATGCTTAAGTCGACACTATGCTTTTTACTTTAGAATATTCGCATTTGTCATTTACAGAAGACGCTGAAACGCTTTTTGTGGGGTGGGTGCATTGGCTTTTACCACTGAGCAAAGCTGAAAGAAAAAAATGAGCTGCTTCGCTGACGAGCCTTGGTAATCTAAAAATCACGCCAGTTCCACACCATGAAAACTGTACAACCTGAAGAGCAGAGCTGAAAATTCTGCTGCCTCTGTTGACGCTAGGCGTGCGTTTGTCGGAGTCGAAAGAGCGGGTTCGCCTGGTTTGTCAGCGCTAGACTTCTGTCTTAGTCTTCCGAAGCTGGGGGGTTACCTCGTATTTGCTGTCGTTTCACCTCAGCTTCTCCCTTCACTTTTCCTTTCCGTATATCTGCGTTTAAGTCCCGGCGTTGGCACTTCGCTGTTTCGCTGGCTATAGAACAAACGAATGGGACCTTCGGCGATGTTGGCGTTCATGGGCAAGCACGCGCTGGCGTTTCAAACGTGTAGCCAACTCGGCATCCATGGCGGGACAAGAAACCTCGATTTTTGATGCTGTCGCGGCTTCTCTTGATAATATTTTGGTATTTACTTGAGATGTAGAGCCCTTTTTTTATCTATTTGTAACTTTAATCGTGAGTCCAAGTGACGACTTGAGACGACAGCCTGGGCCCCTCTTAAAACTAAAGCGATGAGCGCCTTACCGCTCCGCATGCAATGGAGCAGTTTGGACAGTGTCATTGCTTTTAGAATCATATTCAGTTTCATATACAGCGGTACCATTTTTATGCGAGCGAAATGCATGAAGGCCTATGAATTTAAATTTAGGTGCAAGTCAAATAACCTCATGTGTTCAAAGTTACTCCGGAATACTCCGGTACGGAGTGTCTCATAATGCTTTCGGTGCTTAGCACATTGGCCACCTACATTGCTCTTAAAAGTTACATTGGACTTTCTCAAAAAATAAAATGTGCACTAGGACGCTCAACAGTCACGAAATACAGTAATCTCGCAGGCGACTACTGAGTTGAGGAGGCAGGAAAGTCAGTCATAGGAGCGTGAGGTTAGCTACCATTGCTACGTGCATTAAAATGGGATGTTGTCATATAAGAAAAAAGTCACAGTTTCGCCACTAGGGCGAAGCAATGAATGCGATAGCAAGAAATTAGAATGCCACACAAAGAAGGACAAGCAGCTCGATACTTGCGGCGCGCCACCGCAGCACTAGAAGGACGCTCGTAAAGGGCGCATAGGTATACACAGGACAAGCATGAACTAACAACTGTCATAATTGTTACGTGTTTGTATTTGAGCAACGAGCTGAACAGTGTTCATAATGCAGAAGTCGACGCTGTTGTTGTTGTTGCCTCTGACATGGATCAGACCCCGGTCAGGGGGATTGGCCAAGAATTGATTTTATGATACTGTTAGACTTTTCGACGGTGTTTGATACTTCTTTTTCTTTTAAACTGCGGCACGTGCAATGACCCCTCTGCGTCTCCTGCCACGCGGTGGCGTCTGATGCCAAGTGTGCCCGGTGTTCTTTTTAGGGGCGAAGCTCCTTAAAGCGGCACCCGTTCGTCCCTCGTCGTAGTGCGTAACCAGTCTTACGCTTTGACCTCCAAGGTGGTGCCGGTGGGAGATTTCTCCTGTGCGTTGTTGAACAATGAAAAATTCGCAGCGTGCGCGTTAACTAAAAGCGGAATTCTTCTGTCTCTCATTCCCCATTAGCAGCCATTGGCATTTCTCCTGTGCGTGATTAAACAATAAAAATTTTGTTCAAAACGCCGTTGATTGATGAAATAAACCAACGAAAGACGCCAGATGTTTTCTAAAAGCAAAACGAAAAGACGCCAGATGTTTCTAACGCAAAACGAAAAGACGCCAGCTGCTTAACGAAAGACGCCAGGTGTTTTCTAAAGCAATGGTTTTATAATCAAAACCATATCGCGATACAGGTTTGTAGTTGACGATGCTCGTTGCCGTCGGTGTGTGCTCGTATGGATAAGGATGCCGCTGCAACCAGTGCAAGAACCACTTAGCTTACATTTCACCGACCACAAAGCGGTCATAATGAAAGGACAACGGAAACCAGCAATAAAAGTTTGATAAAACATTTAATCAATCGTTTCACGTCATTTTTATCGGGCGAATTAACGGAAGAAATTTCACGGTTTAACCGATGATTACTTCCAGGAGCTTCGCCCAATCTCATCATCATTCACCTCGTGGATCTGCCGTTAATTTTTTTTCTTTCCTTCTACATCGTGAGTGGTACAGAAGGGTGCCACTTTTTCGTGCGCGTCTCAAGGGGAGTTTTCAATTTGAAAAAAAAAAACTGTAAAAGCGTTGCGTTATAGAAAACACGCTCAAGCTGTTCCGAGATCTGCGTACCGCGAGCAACAAATGGTGCACATGAATAGCTAGCCGTTATAGCGCTGGCACAAGCGTGGCGTGTGGCTGTGTTGACTAGCGCAGCAGGCTGCAGAGCGAGGGGTCGCTGGTTCGAATCCCCGATCAGGTGCGTTGGAATTTTAGATGCGAAGCAGCTTAAGGCGAAGTTCAATCGGGTGGTGGTGGTGGTGTGCGGCGGGACCACCCTTACTGCGCAGGTGCAAACTCTTCAAAAACAAAATAAAAAACGTCCTCCCCCCCCTCTCTCTCCTCTAGGCATCCCTCCCCGCGGAGACCACACCCTCACTGCGCATGCACGTCCCTTCCTCTCTCCCCTCCTACGCTCACCCCTCTCTCCTCTAGGCATCCCTGCCCGCGGTGTCCACACCCCCACTGCGCATGCGCGTGCTCTCCTTTCGACGCTCCCCCTCTCTCGCCTCGCGACGCGGACGCAGGCAGCGTCTGCTAGCGAGTTTCTTGGTTGAAAAAAAAATTACCCATCTCCCGCTAAAGGTAACCATGTGTGGATGCGAAGCAGCGGGGAGATAATTAGCTTGAGCGGGAGGAACGTCGCCGCTCTCATTTCACGGCAGTGGTCCGGGTAGAGCACTGCACGGGCCGGGATTTTCGGCCCGCGCCCGGCCCGGGCCCGGAAGTTGTTTAAACTTACGCGCCCGAGCCCGGCCCGGTGATTCAAAGCGAGACCCGGGCCCGGCCCGTACCCGAGGAAAAAATTTGCCTACCCGACCCGGCCCGGCCCGACCGCAGATCGGGCCCGACCGAGGCCCGAGCCAATAATCTATGTGGTGTCGCCCGAACACGAAATCGACAAGGTGTTTTAAGTGACATATATGATATATGTACGCTTTGGTGGTGCATGCTTCGCTAAAAACTATACTTTAACCTATGGTAATTTTTTGTAAAAAGGGGCTCACGGTGAAAACAGCTGAGCTGATATACTTGATGCAATGAATGTTTTGTGGTAGTGGTACACTGTACCTACTTCTTCTGCAAACACTATGGGGATGCAATAAAGGCTTGGACGGACACCCGTCTGGTCCGGAAGAATCATTGAATAAAAAGACGAGGGCACCGACCACAAGGGAGTGAAAATGCGTTGACGTTGCGGGACTCGTAATGAGAGCCTTGTTCACAATCGTTGTGAACAAGGCTCCCGTTCTGGGTGCCGAAACGTCAACGATGGGGATCATCAAGAGCGTTTCGCCGCAAATATTGTAGCAAGGAAAGTGATTTGCAGCATGAGTTCAGTTTCAATACATCGCGCAATAAAACCAGATGACACAAGGAACAGAACGCTCTCTTACCTTTGCTTACATTGCGGTGAATTAAAATTTAAAGGATGCTCTAACGACAAAGCCAATCGTGCACCCTTCATGATATGTAGCGCCTGTCTTCAGCATAGTAGCCCCTTGCCACAGCATGAGAAATAGAGAAGGAAAGCAAAATTGGTTACGTTCTTGTAACTGCACTAACATAGACAAAAATTATAATGAACCGAGCGCACCACGTGTACTTTTAGAAATACGTACAAGCAGCCGAAACGAAGAAAAAAAATATTTGTCATAGCATTCTTTTCATCTATCCCACCACTGCTAGTATATACACTCTAGCAGTTGTTTGTGGCATATTTTACAGCTTGTTTCTTCACATGTCATTGAGCTAAAAAATCAAATTATGCGCTGTTGCATCACATATCCTGACGCCCTAAAGTTTCTCGCACTGCTTACGCTAGCAGGGGAGTACATCTGCCTTGCGAATTGTGAAGGCGTCGCCAGTCGTTGCTTTTAACTTCCACCCCTGGAGCAAATTTAGGATGTCTCTGCGCACTTCTGCACAATGGACATAGGTGTCCAGCTCTTGCCTTCATTTCTGTCGTTCCCGAACGTCGC
This sequence comes from Rhipicephalus appendiculatus, assembly GCA_030522465.1. Lineage (NCBI taxonomy): Eukaryota > Metazoa > Arthropoda > Arachnida > Ixodida > Ixodidae > Rhipicephalus > Rhipicephalus appendiculatus. Next base: position 3,025 of record JALIZH010028614.1, on the reverse strand, counting down.
GCCGGTTTTCAATGTCATCTATAAAACTCCTCTTTGAGGGTTTCTCGCGCAGTTTTCAGCAGTGTATGTTATGCATGTTCTGCACCGCGCCCTCTTGTTTTTTTTCCATATTATAATGGTGTACGCCTTCCTAACGATGTTGCACTGGTATAGAAGGTGGTCATTGGACTATGCGACTGACAGGAGGAGGACGAAGAGATCCCGATCTATTTTCAGGGTTTGTTCGAGTTTGGTAATACCTGGCGCGAATAAGCTTTTCGACGCTACTGATATGGTTCGAGGTAAAGGGACATCAATCACATGGCACGGAATTCGCAATTGTCTTTTTTCAAGCCAGGCATTTCGTAAGCAAATATACTTTGCCCGAGGCCTTGTTTAATGGACCTATGCTCTGCACATTCCAAGGTTGTTGCGGCAGTATCATGTATCTCTCGCACTATATAGCGCAGGGGTCTCAAACACGCGGCCCGCGGCCCGCACACGGTTGGCTTCGTCCCATTTGTTTCTTTATAAGTACTTCCTTAAGCTACATAGGCATGACAGGTCTAAAGCATTTTCTTGTCAGGTGCCCCATGCGTCCACCATACGTTCATACATAGCCGTGAAAGAGAAGTCTATATTTCAGAATCGGCGTCCAGATTTTAGTCATTTTGGAGATAGGTATAAATATGTTGTTGGAATCTCGCCACCAAATTCCTTTCAGAAATGACCGATATATGAGATATGGGAAATGTATTTCAAATGACAAAATTAGGTGACATTTGGTACAACCTATTCCGCACCCCCCACTCCTCCTACCCCTTGCCCTGGCCTTTAAGGGACTAAATTTTCGTGAATGCAGACCGTTAGCTGATGCGAGTTTGAGACCCCTGCTATAGCTGAACAAGACAAAAGCTCAAACGCTAACAATGTGGGCGCACAAGGCAGGCTCTGCATGTACATCTCGCGTGACATGACCACTGGGAGCCGTGACAGAGCCACGGAAAACAAATGCCTTTATAGGGATCCTATGTAACGAGACTCCGTGCAGTCCTTTCGTTTTAGTGGAGGGCTGGAATATTCAAAATAGTTTCATAGCTTTAGAGGTCTTGCGATGATAAGTTATAAATTTATTATATTACCTTAATTACTGTGATCACAGAATACCATTTGGGATATAAAATAATAAAGAATGCGAATAAAGCCCAGAATAGCCAGATGTTAACTATGTAAGCGTCTGGCCTATTTACTTTTAGCTCGCCCGTTTCGGATAAATCAAGTAGCCCCATATATGCAAGAAGCAAAAGAAGTTCAGTACTTGTCCATCATAGAACTCCAAATAGCTTGCCCTACAAAAAAAGAACCATGTTTTTTCGAGATAAAATGTGAAACATATATGTATGAGCAATTTCTCTGGAATAAAGTTAAAGGGACACTAAAGAGAAGAATAATTTTTTGATTATCAGTAAACTACTGTTTTACAATTCCAAAGTAACCACGCTCACCGTGTCAAGACTTCGTAAGCGCGGGAAATGCGGGTGGCGACGCCACCTTGAAATTCGCGCAGCAGAAGTCGTCACGTTATAGATTCTGACGGCGTCTGCTGGGGCCTACGTAGATCCTAATCGGTAAAAAATGAAGTAAATTGACCTCTCAGTAGCCCATAGACTTAACATACCACGTTTCAGGAAATTTTGAAGATCCAGTGCCCCCCAAAGTACGACGAATACAGTTTGAAATCCGTGACGCCACGCGCGGAGATTACAGCATGAAATTCTAAAATTGAACTTTGGCCTTGATTTTTTCCTGTCTGAATAAACTTACGGTGGTGAAAGGAATGATATTCAAATTCTCAGAATACACATTATTAGTCTAAACCACTGCAGTGTTTCACTTTCGTGTCTCTTTAAGAATCGAGAAAAGTCCAGGCCCGGCCCGACCCGAGCCCGGCACCTCAAACCCGGGCCCGGCCCTAAGCCCGGAGCTCCAGGCCCGAGCCCGGCCCGGGCCCGTGCAGTGCTCTAGTCCGGGCGCTCATCGCGGCGCTGCACAGGAGAGAGAATGAGGCGCGCGCGCTCTGTCATTTTCATACCGCGAACTACCGTGGCGCCCCCAGCGGAGTATGCAGCTGTCACGCCACCTGTCGTGCGCGCCGCTCCGTAGAGGATTCCTAGAGTAAAGGACGGGGGGGGGGCGTAGGAGAGGAGAGAGAGAGAGGGGGGAGAGAACGTGCATGCGCTGTGGGAGCCGCTCCGTAGAGTACAGGATTCCTAGAGGAGAGAGGGTGGGAGGACGCGCATGCGCTGTGGGGATGTGGGACGCGGACGCCGCTCCGTAGAGTAGATGATTCCTAGAGTAGAGGAAGGGGGGTGAGCGTAGGAGAGGATAGGGGAGGGGGACGCGGGGGGCCGCTCCGTAGAGTACAGGATTTCTAGAGGAGAGAAAGGGGGGTGAGCGTAGGAGAGAGAGGGGGGGAGGGGACACGCATGCGCTGTGGTGGTTTGGGACGCGGAAAGGAGGGACGGACTAAGCCATCTCCAAACACATGCAAGCAAGATTAAGGAATGGGGTCAACCTGGGCGACAGACACCACCTGCCTAGCCATTGCTAAGCAGCCTCTCTGTGCTCTCGGCCATGACTCTGATGACTGTAGTAGTGGTTGACGGCCTTCATATTACTACAGTGTTCTGGTTCGCGTAATAAGTGCTTCCCTTCTTCATGAAAGTGGCCGGACGCGGGACGGGGGACACGGGACGCGGGAGGGACGGACAAAGCCCCGATCATAAGATGCTTCGCATCTAAAACCGACTGCTCGCGCTGCACAACCGTTCAGTGGCCACCCCGTATATATGGCACTGGATCTTGAGCTGCAAGGTAGCGCCGGTGGGAGATTTCTCCTGTGCGTTGTTGAACAATAAAAATTCGCAGCGTGCGCGTTCACTAAAGGCGGACTGCGGGTCTCTGTGTCTAGTCGGAGTCTTCTGTCTCTCATTGCCCATTAGCAGCGATTGGCATGTTCCAGTAGGAAACACCGGCCCATCACTGC
>JALIZH010028613.1:0-13874 GCA_030522465.1 Rhipicephalus appendiculatus | reverse complement strand
CATTACAACACAGTCACCTTCCCCTCCGCATGCTTCGCATAACATCGATTCCCCAAGGTACGTGGAATCTGCCGAAATTTTTGAAATATATCTCGATACAGAAATACAGATAGTCAAAAGTATCTCGAAGTACTATCTCTATACTCTTGCACCGCGATACTGCCCAGCCCTGCACGCTATATTACGTATGTTAACGCGGTTCTTTCCCGACGTAACGCCTGTCTAGGGTCATTTTGCGAAGGAGTTCCGAGCTAAGGCATGGCTCTGTGGGAGAATACCGGGCTGCCGCGGAGAAGGCCCAGCTTCGCACCCCCAATTCATTCTGGACATTTTTTTCTTATTTCATGTTTTGCTTATTTGACGTGACACATGTTACGGACACTAGTGGCGGCGACGGCGGCGGACAGCTACGGCGTCCGAAACGGCCCTTGTGATCTCACAGCAGCTTTCGCAAAAGGAAAAGAAGGAAAAACTCGCAACATTCCCCGAGCGTGACTCCGACGTCGACGGGTGTGGCTTTCCCGCATAGTGACGCAGCGCAGGATGACGTAGCCTGGCGCAAATCTGCTACCTAAAAGCAGCATGTTCAGTAACTCTTATCCCCGAGGCTTGGCCACGCGCTTTCTCGGCAACGCCGGTAAAACCGCGGCACACCATCTCAACGCCTGCAAGAGGCGGTGCGTAACTAAAGTCAAGGTTGAAGTCACTGGAACACGAAAGGTACCGCGGCTCTCCGGCTTGCTGCCGTGTTTGGTCATGCGTGGCGGAAGCTGCGGTCCCGCGATGTTAATTTTACGTGAAATAATGCGTGTTTTGGCAAGTGCCAAAACCCCGAATAAAGCACACCACTGATCATATAGTGGTAGTGTTCCCTCCTACTTGCACACGCCCGCACGCTTACTAACTCGATGAAGGAAATGCGAACCACGTGGCGCGTTAAGTGTCGAGCTGGGAATGTTTTTAGTTCGCTTTCGTCCTGTGCGTGTTGTTTTCATGCGTCATGTGTGCGTGAGCAGCGCGCTGCACCTTTCGACATGCTTGCCATTCGTCGCTTGACATTCCAATTTGTTGCTATCGTATTCATTGCTTCGCCTTTTGGCGAAACTTCGACTTTTTTACTTAAAGGGGGAAACTCTGGCGATTTTTTGTCATTCGCCGATTTTTATAAAACTTTCAGCATATGTTCTCCTCGGCACCCTGATGATACATGCCAAATTATACAGCCGTAACTCACTTAGCTTTTTAGAAAACGAATTTCAAGAATTGGCAGCCGATTACGAAACACGCCTGTAAACGCAGGCCACCCTGGTATGTTACGTAACGTGCCTAGCCCGTCTCGCCCACCAGCCGGATGCAGCGCGCGCTTTCTTCTAAGAGGCGACCACGACGCGAGCATATTTGCTGGGTTTTTGTGAACTGCATAACGCGTTAGCCATCGTTGACATCGGGCCCTACAGTAAGCACGCGCAATACTGAGCAACGACGAGATCAATGCGGGGCACGTCATCTGCTCGATGCGCCGGCGGGTCTAAATCAAAAGGCGATGCTTCCGCGCTCAGATAGCAGCTGCAATCATCGCTGTACTCGTCACTGGTAATTTCAGACGGGTAAGCACAACTTGATTCAGCTTCGGATGACATCGCCAGCTTGCTTTTCGCGCGTTGGAAGAAGCACGTGTTCTATGTTTACACCCTGGCCAGCCATGGCGACGTGTAGCGGATTTCATGACGTCATCGCATACCCAGCACGGAGTAGCTCCCTGTTTCGGTTTTGACTGATTGTTTATTGCTTATTTAAAATTATTGACGAGTCTCTCAGTAAAAAGAACCACCCTAGCTAATACAGAACTGTTAATACTATTTGAAAACGGCATTATCTCAATATGGTCGAAAATACACCGGAGTCCCCTTTAAGACAATGGTGTACTGTTATGATCGGCCTTCGCTGCTTGGCGCCGCATCGACGCAGGGAATGATTTCGCCAAACTCTGCTCTACTTTATTCCGGGTCAACGCTTCCCGAAGTGCACCTGTACCGGCGACAACACGGCAATCATGCTCTGAACCCTTGAGGGCGGTCGGCGCCAAACCACTTTGGACACTCCCGACCGACTTGGACGGTTCTATTGCCTAGGAGGCGTTGTTTGCAGTCAAGGCTGCTTGCTTTGTTCATTGTTCTACGAGACATACTGACCAACAAGCCGAAGGCTTGGGATCCACCTTCAGACATGCTTCTCACACTTCTTCGTAGCCCGCCCGGGAGCTAGCCGTCAGCTGCATCGCAGCCTCTATCGAGTCATCACTGCACCTGACTACACGGCTGGCTTCCAGGAAAGCGCGACACATCGGCCAGGTCATTGTGCTATGCTGTGCGGGGCCGTATTGAGTCCTGTGTGCATCTCCCTCACCGCCGGGTGAACCGGGCGTGTCTCTTCCCCCTCCTGGGTTGGGACTAAGGCGGTGCTTGACCATTACATTTTGGCGGCGGAGATGAAGACGTTATCTGAATTGGACGGTCCTGGACTGAATTGGTTTTCCCGTGCAGGGAATCTTGGGAAGACCAAGGCCTTAAAACGCGTGCGTCGAGACGCTCCAACATGCTACCATCAATATTGCAGCTGCAGGCTACCTTCAGTATGTAAATACTGTAAATAAACGCTCCTGTTGTCAGCTCCGGCTACTCTGCTACAATTCCGCCTCAGAATTGGCTGGTTCCGGTCCTTTGGGCAGACCCACGACTACATCGGTGCATACACTTTCTACACCGGGGCAGCTTATTCGTGGAAACCTTTACATACACTTACTACGCCAGGGCAGCTTCCTCGTGAAACTAAAAAAAAATTGGGGGACCCTTAAGCTTCGCCTTTAAGAGTTGAACGCGATAGCGATATCCTGTCCCTACTGCGTACTTCAATCACTTAGTGCATACTATGTAATGGGTAGTATTCTTTAAACCAGGAGAAATTATGCGCGGCAAATGTGGTAAATGTGTTCGAACTTGCTATGCACCCACTACGTGGTGTTAAGGGAATACGCGCAGTAAGGTGTGTGCCGTTTGTAATGGGTGGCTGGCTTTAAACTATGGAATAGTTATGATAGTCACATATTCTGACGCCCGATCGCAATTTACGCTTGTACCACGCAATATTCCTGGGATATTACATGTTATATTGCGACTCCCATATAAAGGACGCTAGCGTTTGCGAAGCATGGAAGTTATTTTCGCTGCATTTCCAAGCAGAGGAAGTTACTTTCACAGTATATCAAGGTGGTAGAACACCTGCTTGCCACGCAGACGACCCGGGTTCGATCCTCACTCCGACCCGAAAGTGTTTATTTTTTATTTTATTTGCATCTTTCTCGATTTTTCGGTCACGGACAAGATGATGATTTTTCGCTCACAACCAACGACGCCGACACCGACGCCGACGCCGGAGTTTCTGCGAAACGAGCTCTATAACGCTATCGCGTTTAAATAAATAAAGCTTACACCCTAAACGACACACTCAAACATCTAGCGTGGAGTGGTGTTGCGAAAGTATGACTGCAGCAGAAATGTAGCTGAAAGTTTCCGTAGCACCTTGATCGTTATCTGTCAGCCCGAAGGCGTCAAATTTGAGCCAAGATATAACAGCGGGGCAAAATGTTATTGTGCACGAAGTTTCTCCAGCAACTGCGCCAAACACGCTGCACTTGTACAGTGTCAGCGTAAACATTTGTCGCAACAACATTTGCGAACAACTAATGAATTCTTGCCTGACAAAAGTGGGTATAATACGTGGGAAAATAATCTCTACGGCCGTTTTGTGCGCGGCCACAGAGTCCGTCGCTTGGCGTCATTTTCCATGCCGGAACACCTCAGCGCTTTTTGCGTGCTTCTCGCCCGTTGCTGCAGTCAAAATCGCAGCACCCAGGTACGATAATCAACAATCATATTTCGAGATCCTCGATATTTTGACAGGCTTGAGGAACTATCAACCATCAAAACTAAACCGTGTATTCTTGTACGGTGTTCACAACCTGCAAGAACAGCCACCCTCCAAAGCACCGTGCGTAAATTGTCGGGAGTAACAGGCGAGGCTACTAAGCAGTACCATTAATGGAGTGAAGCAACGACGGACAGCGGATCACGAGCGCTTGCGCGAAGGGGGCGGGGGGCGTAGTGGGAAGCACGTGGCATCGAAGTGAAAACGAATGCTCTCCTTTTCCCATTCCACTTACTTTAGCAAATGTTTAAGTTAGTTGGACGGGTAAAGTACCGCAATCGTTTTTTGTTTCTTCGCCGCCGCGCGCTCGCCGCCGCGCGCTCACTATTCGCTTTCCGTAGTCATGTTGACCTTTCATGCCATGAATGGTCCTGCTCTGTCGCCTGGCTTGTTTCTCCTTGCAACCGACGCGCGGTGGTTTGGAGGGCGATACTTTTAAAAGCTTGCAAGTAGCGCACACAGCCTTATGGTACCCTTCTGACGCTTGATCGTTAAGAAGCCTATCAACAGATGGAAGAATGACTGGCTACTGCCCTTTTGAATGCAGTAACCGAAGAGAAGCGGGCAAAACGCGCTTTGCTATTCCGAACAAGAAAAATACGCCTAAATACAATAGAGCTCTGCGGCCGCATGAAATACTGCATGATAAATTTCGCTCCAGCGAATGTTACCCAGCTTTGTGAAGTAGAAATTTCACTGAGTATTGGCAAACGCTGCTTTGGGGAATGTTTACATCGCCCCTGTACAAGCGCAGCGTGTTTTGCGCATTTGCCGGAGAATGTATATACAAAACAAGATTGCCGGGCTGCTCTTTGTTGATGATGATAATCACCGATGATGATGATAATCACCCACGCGAGCACAACGCCACCTTCCGCTCGGCGGCCGTCAACCCAAACTGCGGCTTATCCGCGAGACGCGCGCGCCATGAGGCGCAAACGACCCCTACAGGGGGGTGAATAGCACCCCCACATCCCCCAACCTTAATTCAAAACATACCCCGGTAAAAAAACTAGAAAAAAATAAAACAGCTACAGAAGCTCTACGAAAGAAAAACAACACATGTCCGAATGTCCGTGCACTGCAACACAGCCGCTGGTCGACACCGCTGCACTGGCTCGACGACTTGACCTCAGTCCCGACCCGCAACGACAACGTGGCCGTCGGCGCGAGAAAGCGTCACTCACGCCGACACGTCTTCCGGTTGCGAGCAGCACTCACGAGGCCGCCGGTCTGCAGGCCGCTGCGCAGGTCTCAGGTATGTCCATCTCCCGAGATGTTTCGACCGCACTCCTGGCCAGCGGCGAAGACGATGTGCAGAGGACAGCCAGCCGCGGCTTACATCAATCCCGCTGCGTACACTCAAAACATTCGCGACAGAATGGTGCGGTAGGACAAAGGAAGGGAGCTACGGGCTCGTCGCCCTCGTAGTACGATGTTCAGTACGGCTAGCAAAAACATCGGCGGTGACCGAGACGCCCAGTTCATCTAAAACAAAGGTTGCATTTCTTAGTTCGTGCATCGCAAGATAAAATGAGGGAAGCAGAGTGCAACACCTCAACGCCACGATCCAACGAGTTGTGTCCCGACAGGCAGCTCCGCAGAGCCTTAGGCCTAACGAGTCGCTCGACAACAACCGGCATCCACCCAGCACCCAGGATAGGCGCAGAAGAGGCGGCCGCGAGGAGACATCAGCTCTGTAAGGTGGCCCTACCCGCTCGCCGCACACAGCAGCTTACCGAGCGATCGGCGCCCACCGTCCCGGACGGTGTCACGACGCCCCGGCGTCGAGCCGCAATACAAGACAGCAACGACGCCCGACTCCCTGAGCCAAAGAGATAGAAGAAGCTATTTACAGAAAACTCGGACCACCTACGAGGCTTCCGTACTCACTCGCTTCGGGCCTGGCCTACAATCCACGTGCTCTAAGCCTTGCTCTCCCCAGGATGCGGACCACGTGGCTCTCGTACCAACAACTCAACGACGTTTTTAAAAGAAACAACAACCACTTGCGAGCAGAAAAAAGAACTGAACGTGCCGACCAGTTCAAACACGCCTCAGCAACCCATCTCCTCGCTCTCAAAAAGCACGCCGCCGACGCTAGCGATGAACATCCCTCCTTAGGCCTACTCTACCCCGGCATAAAAAAAAGGTTGTTCCGAACCGCGAATACTGTCGTCCGATGCTCCAAGAGCCCCACGTTGGGCGCCAGTGTGGGGTCTCGAAATGAGCTCGCCGCTCTCGGAGCAAGGGAGACACAGCAGACACGATCGTACCAACCAAACATCGCGTACATTTATTGAACTACTTTTACAAGAACGAGCTCGCTAGCCGAATCATAAATCAAACGCTAAAAACCAATTATACAAATTCCAATACACTCAATCAACACAACAACAAACATAAGGTAACGCGAAGGCGGTGTCGCGGACGGTCGACTCACCACGAGGGGCGTACGGGAAGCGACCCGCGGCTGTCGCATCCCGCTTACCCCCTGCAGGAAGGCGTCCGTCCCGATCGCCGCCCCAACGCCAAAGCGACTCTTACTTCCCGTGCGCCCACCAGCTTCGCCGCCCAGCGGTGCTGCTGGCGCTACCGTGCTAACCTTAACGATGATGATGATAATCACCCGCGCGAGCACAACGCCACCTTCCGCTCGGCGGCCGTCAACCCAAACTGCGGCTTATCCGCGAGACGCACGCGCCATGAGGCCCAAACGACCCTACAGGGGGGTGAATAGCACCCCCACAGTATGTTTGGCGTGAAATTGACGCCTTTGGGGACACAGCTAACCAACAGTGCGCCACAGAAACTGATTGCTACATTTTTACTGCAAACACATTTCGTTCGCCTCACTTTTGGCCATAGCTCATTTATGCGCATAGATTTGGTTTTCGTATTGGTACTTTTGCAACGTGACATCCACCGAGCTGATAATTCTTCGTGAATGTTTGTCACATATTTTTTTCAGATATAACGAGATATATGCAGCATACCTGTTTTTAAAGCTCCTCAGAGCGAATGAAGACCTCCTTTTTTAGCTACGAGATGTGTGTATGTTGTTGAGGGTTTCGGATTCACTCCTATTTATTACTTCACTAAAAATCTGCCCTGATATAATAAGTGTTTGTAAAGGTTTGCCTTCCTGGAGCTGCCGAAATAAAAAAAAAAAAAAAAAACGCTAACACAAAAGCATCAGTATGCGTGCGGCTGTCACAAAATTGGTGTAAAATAAATCTCAGATGGGTCGCTGTGCATTTGTTGTATGGCTGCATGTCGTTTAATATCCTTCTGTAAGCCTGCACGTCCCATATTCTAGGACGTATCGTGTGGATCAAGCATTCAAAAGAAATGAGGACAGCGCGATAACCACGTACACTGTTCGCATTTGTTTTCGCCGCCCTCTCAGCTATTTAGAATTATCATTTATTGCATCATACGCGTCTCTACTGTGTTTTGCAAACAGATGTTGAAACTTCTTCCGAGACACACAAAGTTCAATTAGAATAACTATTTAATTAACAAAATAGGGGAAGAAGAAAGAGTTCGCGACGTGCGTGATGACCACCTCCATCGCGGTACAGTGCACTATAAAGGGGGCAGTGGCACGAACGAAGCGGCCGCGCCGTATCTCGGGTGATGCTCTGACGGGCGACAGTAGCGGCAATGCTGTAGTCGATTTGTACTGAAGCTGTACAGAGCGTCTGCATTGGGTGCGCGCGCGTCGTAGCCGACGAAAGCGTGTAATTGCGCGTATTCAGCGCGTTTAAAGCATCACTGAGCTTTATTTGGTGTCTTAACGTCCGCTACGCGCCGTGGCGCATAAGTAAATATGCAGGGGTGCAAAAACTGCGCCGAGACATTTCGTGTTGGAGCCTGCCGACCCCCAAAGATGGCGACAATCGGATTTCGCGCAGATGCATCTAGCTGTTCACTGATTGCTGTGCGGTTTTCAAGCAACACTTCGAGCAGCAATACACCGTGACCACGAACGCACGACGAAGTGTGAAGAAATAACAACAAACCAGCGGCGAAAGCCTACAATCCTTGTCGGCAGTCCCTACGATATTTAGAGCATTGATCCTTATACTACATTCTAAGAAATGATGGAGTAAAAAGGGTGTCTTTTTGTCCCACAACAATAATCGGCATCTATCTTGCGTTCCTTTCCTTGCATTACGCCGCTCGCCCGGCAGTTTCAGGTCACGAACGACATGCGCGTTATCAGCGTGACATAGCATTCTCGATAGGAAAGTGGCCAGCGCCGAGTTTTCAAGAAAGGAAGGGCAAGCAAGCCGAATGATGATTATTGTTGTGGGACAAAAAAGACACCCATTTTACTCCATAATTTTTAGAGTGTATGAGCTCCAAAGCGCTCGATTGTTTCATGGCTACTCTGAGTACACTTAACTCTATCACAACATTTATATTAGGAACGGCTCAGTTCTATTGCGCCAGTGTTGCACTGTTTCTATAATGCCAATGGAATAGATATCTTGTTTCAACATCGTGCTTCCGCGGTTACTGTGAATTGGTTATGCGACCTCTGAGGGCTTCAAATTCCAGGAAGCCGAGCCAAAGACGCGCGTTCACCTCTGAGGCACAAACTTCATGTATCATGGGCTTATGTCAAGTATATTAAAATGCGCAGACGTAAATAGATCGATGGATGGATGAGAAACTTTATTGTTGTCCGGCAAGGCGCACGTTAGCGCGCAGCGGGCGACTCCCACGTCGGGACCGCCAGGCCAAGCCTGTCGGCCGCTCCGCGGGCCTGCTGGACGGCCCAGAGTTGTTCGGCCAGGAAGGAGAGGCCGTATTTTATTCTGCCTAAATTAACTACAGCCAGTTTTCCCTTTCTACGGAAAGCTTATGTTGCGCTGTTTTCCATATCTTCTATTGATGCCATTGGAAGAACTTGTTCATGACAATGTCCTATATTATAATATATTTGGTGTATCTGCAAAGTGCCAAGGGTAAAGTTGGAATGGCGATAGGGCTCGGCGCTGTTCTTGTGATATATATATATACATATATATATAGCGTGTGTGTGTGTGTGTGTGTTTGTGTGTGTGTGTGTGTGTGTGTATACTCGAAGTATGCGGACAATAATGTGACACCGTCCTGCCCGGCCCGATTAACAATATCCGTGCAACACCCATAAGGACGACCGTTAAGTTACGTTTGAATTCCGATATCTTTGAGCCCCCGTAATGTCCAAAAAAAATTACACCATCTCCCGCTAAAGGGAACCATGTGTAGATGTGAAGCAGCGGGCGCTAACGCTTACACTGGCGGCGGCGTTGCCGCTGGCACTCATCGCAGCGTTGCGCAGGAGAGAAAAACTGGGGAGGCGCAAAACACGCAGTGATGGAGCGGTGTTTCGTACTGGAACATGCCAATCGCTGCTAATGGGCAATGAGAGACAGAAGACTCCGACTGGACACAGAGACCCGCAGTCCGCTTTTAGTTAACGCGCACGCTGCGAATTTTTATTGTTCAACAACGCACAGGAGAAATCTCCCACCGGCACCACCTTGCAGGTCAAGATCCACTGCCTTGTATACGGGGTGGCCAGTGAACGGTCGTGCAGCGCGAGCAGTCGGTTTTTTCAACCAAGAAACTTGCTAGCAGACGCTGCCTGCGTCGGCGTCGCGAGGTGAGAGAGGGGGGAGCGTAGGAGAGGAGAAAGAAAGGAGGGGACGCGCATGCGCAGTGGGGAGGTGTGGACGCCGCGGGCAGGGATGCCTAGAGGAGAGAGGGGGGAGCATAGGAGGGGAGACAGGAGGGGGAGGCGCATGCGCAGTGAAGGTGTGGTTGCTGCGGGGAGGGATGTCTAGAGGGGGAGAGGAGGTTGTTTATTTTTATTTTTTTTAAAAGCTTTGCGCATGCGCAGTGAGGGAGGCCACGCGGCACACCACCACCACCGGATTAAGCTCCGCCATCAGATGCTTCACATCTAAAAGTGCAGAGTGCGCGCTCTCGCTTGGGGGGGGGGGGTGTCTGTAGCAGACGATGCCCATTGTGTCGCTCGGCGGCAGCCAGACTTGTTGGCGAATGTTTCATAGGCTGTCGCCATTCGTGGGGAGGGGACATAGATAGGGAGGAGGAGGGTGGCATAGCATGCTCCCAGGAGGACGACGTAGTGGGGGAGGAGGAGATGCTGCTGCTGCACTCCTCGCTGGCCGTCGCTTCCTGTTCGTCTCGCAACGTCATCATGTCTTCCTCCTGTTGCTTGTGGCCAAGATAGGGACTCGAAGAAATGGAGATGGCGGCCTCCTCGTTCGTGGCCGCGGCCGTTCGAGATTTCTTTTTGCCCTGGGTAGCCTTGCGGCTTGGAACCTGTTGCGCTCGGGATGCAGTGTTATTGCTGGTGGCCCGTGTGCGGGGTCGAGAGTGTGGGGTGGTAGGCTGTGGGGTCCTGTGGAGCCGAGTCATAGTAGCCCGTTTTTTTGATGTCCCGGGTGCGACTAGGAGCCGCGGGCGATGTGTGAGGCGGGCCGGGGGGAGGGGTGTTGGAGTTTCGGCCACCTCGACGTGGTCGAGGGGCTCGGAAAGTGCGTCTGCAGAAGGGTGAACCTCGGACGACGTCGGTCATCAGACGTGATGTTGTAGGCTCGTGTAGAGCGGTGTCATAGTAATAACAAAAAGGAAGAAAAGAAAAAACGAGGAGATGGGGGCCCCACATTTTCTTTTATTCCTTGATGGCCCTGGAAAGGGCCGCACGCAAGGTGCTGATCGGAAGGAAATAGGAAAAAAAAAGGAAAGAAAATGAAAGGCGCAGGGGCGTGCGTAGAAACTATGAAAAATAAAAACTGGGAAGGAAAAGGACGTCCTTTCGTCCTGGTGTTTCTGGTTGAACTCCGCCCCTTTCTTTATTCGTCCTGTCTCATATATGCATGTGACTGTACAGCGCGCACGAGCAAGGCACCGCCTCCGGCAGGGGTGGCGTTGCAAGAAACAACGAAAACATCTGTGAAAAACACCGACTTTTCTGAGTACATCAATCCTGTATAAGAGAGCACAATGCATGATCAGCAGCGCCGTCCGCCTGTCTGTCCGTCCGTGCATCTGTCCGTCCATCCATGCGTGCGTCCGTCCATCTGTGCGTCCGTCCGTCCTTCATACTAGTTGGCGACTTCAACGTAGACATTATGGACCTTAGGTCCTAGCGTCGCCCAATCGTCATCCTTTCACTTCGTGGAGATGCGTGGATTTTTAAATGTGAAGCATTTCTTAGCGAACTTCGGCGACTTTGATCGTATGTATCTATCTGTCGTTTCAGGGATTCGTAAGGGTCATCGGGTAGTGGGGCAAACAACTTGCGGGAACAGAAGGCTCAAAACAAACAAACATTTATTAGCCGGGTGACTAAGCTGATGTCACTGCCATGAGTAGAGTAGAGTAGAACCTTTTGACCGTGGCACACACCCACGCTGGGGGATTAGGTTAGATGTCGTCTATTTAAAGATGAAAATAGTATTAATGAATCAAAAATTACAAATATTAATAATATATGAATAAAAATACTGAAATAAATGTTGACACGGCCAGTTTGATGAAAAAAATCACATCATATCCACGAAGTGAATGATGATGAGTGGGCGAAGCTCGATCGTTTTCATCCATGGCAGAAAGAGAATGTGTGGTCTGGAACGCGCTTATACTTCATGGTCATCAGCGTCATCATCATTGTTATCACGTGTAGTGGGTACATTCCACTATACTGCGTCTTCGTCACCTTTATCACGTGTAGTGGGTACATTCCACTATACTGGAACGCGCTTATACTTGATCGTTATCACGTGTAGTGGGTACATTCCACTATACTGCGTCATCATCACCTTTATCACGTGGCGTGGGTACATTCCACTACACGTGGCTACCAACCTACCTACCTACTACTACTACTACTACTACTACTACTACTACTACAATAACTACACAGGAGGGACCGACCCACACCCTAAGGAGCTTCGCCCCTAAAAAACATTTAGAAAGTAATGAAGGTGCATAAATTTCCTCTGCGATCTAAACCTCTTTGAACCTATAATAAACTTCTCCAATGCTACGGTGATGAAACTGTTTATTAGGCCGCAGTTGTGGCCGGTAAACGGAAAGTAAGATTACAGCAATACACTATGGCACAGATAGCGGCGAACAGAGCGTCGGCCGTCGATCACCTGACGAGCGGTGAAGCGCGTCGGCATTTATAAGTGTGGCGTCGAATATTCCAGCCTTATCTCTGGTTGTCGCGCAAGCTCTGGAATAAGCTAGAGTGTTAGCATTTTGCGCGCAATCTTAACAAAGTGATCTACAACAATCGCGAGCTTCTCGAACAAAGAGGCGCGGTTTGCCATGAGCGTTCCTCACAGTCTTTGTGGGCGAAAACCGAATACAGCAACTGTCAAAATTAGAAACGCGCGTGGCAGTATGGTATGGAAAAAGTTTATATAAGGTCCGTCGGGGGGTGAACTAGCACGTAGCGGGCCCACTTCACGTGATAACGATGACGATGACGCTGATGACCATGAAGTATAAGCGCGTTCCAGACCACACATTTTGTTTCTGCCATGGATGAAAACGATCGAGCTTCGCCCACTCATCATCATTCACTTCGTGGATATGGCGTCATTTTTTTTTCCTTCTACATCATTAGTGGTACAGAAGGGAGCCCCACTTTTTCGTGCGCATCTAAAGGGAAGTTTTCAGTTTGAAAGAAACTGTAAAAGCATTGGGTGATAGAAAACACGCTCAAGCTGTTCTGAGATTAGCGTACCGCGAGCGCCAAATGGTGCCTATGAATAGCCCGCCGTTATATCGCTGGCACGAGCATGGCGTGTGGCTGTGTTGGCTAGCGCAGCAGGCTGCGGAGCGAGGGGTCGCTGGTTCGAATCCCCGGTCAGGAGGTTTGGAATTTATGAAATGCGAAGCATTTCTTAGCGAACTTCGGCGACCTTGAGCGTATCTATCTATCTATCTATCTAGCTATCTATCTATCTATCTATCTAGCCGCCTACGACTTTGTGCTCTCCTGGCCGTATCGTTAATGGGGTTTATACCAAATTTGATATGGTAAAACATGACTGTATGACGAACATAACTGCCTGGTCATATCATGAAAGTTATGCCTAACTTGTCATGACAAGAATTATTTACATGCCATGGCCGAAGTGCTCCTGAGGCCGTTTTCTCAACTTGATATATCCAAAAATTGGCACGATGAGACATTTCTGCATGACCGACATCAATGACAGGTGGTAATTTGCAAATAATGGTGTCAATGTCATGAACAACGTGATTTACATGCCACGCCCATGGTGCGCTGACGGCCATTTCGCTAGCTTGATATACACCAAATTCGCTATTGGGTGACGTGACTGTATCACGAACATAAATGCCAAGTGGTCATATAGAAATTATGACTTCTCATGTGCGACATGTCATCCATGTTCCGCTCATGGCGCGCTCGCAGCCACATAAATGACAAGTGGTGATGTGGAAATCATGTCATGTTCGACACGACTTGCATGCCACGCTCATGGCGCGCTCGCGGCCGTTTCGTTAGCTTGATATACACCCACTGTGGAATTGAGTGACCTGACTCTATGACAAGTGGTGATATGCAAATCATGACTTCTCATGTCCGACATGGCTTGCATGCCAAGCTCATGGCGCGCTCGCGGCCCTTTTGTCAGCCTGTGATACACGAAATTTGGTATTGTGCGACGTCACTGTCTGCGAACATAAAATGACAAGTGGTCATATGAAAATCATGACATGTCATGTTTGACATCACTTGCATGCCACGCTCATGGCGCGCTCGCAGCCGTTTCGTTAGCTTGATATACACGAAATTTGGTATTCATTGACGTGACTGATAGAGAACA
>JALIZH010028612.1:0-22211 GCA_030522465.1 Rhipicephalus appendiculatus | reverse complement strand
CTACCGAACGGATAATGAGGGTGAGTGAGTAATTTTTACGAGGTATCACATTACACTGACGTGCTTTGTGAATTCACCACTGCACTGCGTACAAGAATTACTTGTACGTAAAATCGTTCTCGCTGCGGGAGTACGTGCACAGTTCGTTTTTTTTATTTTTCTCATTTCATTTTTCTGGGAGCTTCAGCGTGGCACTCTTGTAGTGGTTCCTTTTCGTGTAATAACTAATGTGGAAGATAATGCTCGAAACTGCTAGTCAAGGTTACACCAGTGTCGCGTTAAAGAGTAGGCATGTTATATCTGTGGTTGAGCGTTCAAATTGGACTTTTACGCAAATTGAGCAATGCGATCGTGTGCCTTCCTCCCACCATCGACGAAAGCAAAGTTTTAACCCTTTCAGTCCCGAATTAAATATTTTCAATGTAAGCAACTAGCTCTTACATTCTGAGATGAGCATGATCGTGGTAGTCCTAAAAAACTGAAAAACTATTCGCTCACACTTTTCAGAGAAGAGTAATTAACGTGTCAATTAATTTAACAAATAATTATTATTTAATAATCATTCCATAATTCTTGCTTCATTTACTACATAAAATATTATTTACATAGGATAGCATATTGTCCAATAGCCAAAATTCAAATTTCCGACACAGAACTAAAATTAATGCCCTACCTCTGCACGGTGAAAGAAGACGCTGCCTCAGCGAAATGCGCGAGCAGCACGACCGCTTCTGTAATTTCTTCGCTCAGACGTGACCTGCCTTTATTATATGTACCATGTTGACACCACATGTAGGGCAGATGCTAAATACGGGCTCTTGAGGAAGAACAAAGCTTTATCTTTACCAGATGCTTGCTGACTGACCTACATAATTTATGATTCCAATTGGAATCACAGGGACTGAAAGGGTTAAAGTTGTTTTATTTAATTAGCTGCATATGTTGTCGGTTAACAGGGGCTGATGTGTGTGTGCTTTGTTGTTCTTAACAGCGTAGCTTGGACATCAGGTATGCTTCATGCAAAATGTGAACCTTCTAAGGATGCTTGAGTAAGCAGTTAATTATTTCCATGTTTGTTCTATTCGCCCTGCACGTGTTGATGTGCCTAACGTGACAGATTCGAATAGACCCTTTAAATCTTTGTAAATTCCGTCTGCAAGTTCACGCGGCGGCCACGTTATAAAATTTTTTGTCCTGCCTTCTTATTCTGGAAGCGCATAAGCGCAGTCGTTTGTGCAAGAATGTTCTCTGTACTTAAGTTTTGGCTTTCATTTGCAGATTATGTCTCCCGGGAACACCTGCTGAGAAGGACCGCGTTGTCTGTGTTGCATTGTGAAGTTTCGGCAGTACACAATCCATAGGACATTTTTTGGTTATTGTGCAAATCATGAGAATGAAGCCGCTTCTGACGTTTGCCGCTGTTCTGTCTTAAAAACGACCGTGTGGTTTCTCTCAAACTGCGAGGAAGTGTCGCTAAGGAGCAGAGTAGTTTACTCTGCTGACTCAACGTAGACCAGAGCAACAAAATGTTGAAAAATGCTTAAGAGTATTGCAGTCATCGCGGCTACTTCTGGTCAGAAGAACCCTGTAAATATACGCTATTGCTACAACATTAGCATGTCTGCCTGTTGGAAACGCGGCACCTCACTTCCGTGGAAGAGGAGCGGTGCTGCTGTATATAGAACAAGTCTGATTTTTGTAGAACTTGAAGAATCAGATCCTGTCCGATCATGAAAGGACAAGGATGACGCTAATTTAAGTATTGATATTTGGACAAAGCTGAAATTTCAAATGGTAAATGAACCTTTATTATATGTGTCTGATGAAGAACGACGTAAGTGACAAACACAAGTGCGTAAGCTGCAAAGTGTCCGTGAATCAAGCATATGCAGCCTACACACTGCCAAGATGAAGTTCGAGCTTGTAGGACATTATAAAGAAGATACAGGGGGGTAGACACTCCAGCGTGACTAATGCAGTGCAGCTGCACTCACTAAATGCAGATTTCCTCATTTTGTACACAGTCATTCAAACGCGGCAATGCATCGCAAATACTCCGCGTTAAAAGACAGTGTTGGTCTGTGTTCTTCTGTTGGCAGCCTGGTCCCTGCACAAAAAGAGGCAAGAAATAATGAAAAACATAAGAAGGGCATCTAAGTTGCACTTTACTTCACCTCTCGTTATGCACACATTCATTAATATTTCTCGCGTTGGAGAACAGACATGTTTTTTGTTGAGTTAATGAGCTTTGACTATTTTGATACATGTTCGGCTCAGGCACTTGCGCAGCTGAACAGGCATATGATTACGTAAAGTCTGCTAATTTCATTATCTAATGACACGAACGTCTATATACTGCGTGCTTTTTTTTCACAATTCGCCATCATTGCTTTATTAGAATTGTTATTACTAATCTCGAAAATAAAACAACCTTATAAAATGCCTCTGCTCTATTTCTATTACATCTGTGTTTTTATTAGACATTTCATGCATTTTTGCGTACATGCAGGCTTCATAGAGCACGACCCCCTGCTTGATTCCCTAAAGCTGGGTTTGGTCGTTCATAAGTACTGTGAGCTGCATAAACACTGTATATCGAAGCTACGTATCACGCGTAGTACCAGCAACTGCACACTCGTTGGGCCCAATTACATTGTATTTTGTTTTCCCTCAACTGTCTCGAATAGTGATCTGATCAAGCAGAGGGAAAATGTGAAGAAAAAAACAGGAGAACGTACCTTCTCGTTGATTTAGAAGATCGCCTAGCGGAGGTACGCTTCGCCGTATTTTGGTTAGGGTAGCGAAGATCTAACGGAGAGGAAGCCGCTCAGGAGTACGGTGAATGCAGCGCATGAAAAGTTTGCTATGACGTTTCCTTTCCGCTTGTTTGTCAAGTCTTTGGCACCAGGCTTGAACCGATGCGGCGTACGAGTTTCATCGGAAGACCCGTGAAAGCACTGGCGCCCGTTGTAACACTTGGAGCCTTCGCACGACCCGAAAGCAGGTAATCCACTGGCTCATGCACGGAATACAACACATCACAGCACTCGCGAGCGGTCCTCTTGACAGCATGTCCGCCTGTCTCGGCCCCGCAGTATAACTGAGCCGTCGCCGAACCGCTCGAAGACAGCTCCGTAGGAAATGCGCACCGTCACTGTCGAAAGAAATGCTGCGGCGGCAGCTTGATTCATCGGGAAATGCCGACGAAGCGAGACACGCCTCCGCATGGACGCCATGTTGGCGCACAAACTTCACTCAAGGAACGATTCAAGGTAGCTCTCTCGCTGCCTTGACTATCTCGAGGAAGGCACTCGAGCTTTCCTCAAGTCGAGGTGCGTTTCGAGGTGAAGGGCGATTTGTGAATCGGAAAACGGCCCTCAAGGAGCGTTTCGAGTGAAGGGTCAAGTCGAGGAGCGTTTGTGAATACGGGGGTAAGATAGGCCCGTGTTTGTATTCCGTTCTGTATCGATGCATTGCCTTCTCGATGTACAGGTTAGGTGTCAAGTACACGGTCATGACGACTATTCCGGAGGAGAGCTTCATGGCGGCATATTCTCCGTTGCTGCTCTGACTGGTCAGAGGTAGGCAAAGATCATCCACCGTATCAGGTAGTGTACTTCGAACGCTGCGTCGTCAGCGACGTTCCGTGGCAGTGGCAGGCACTGCACAGTTTTGGGCACGTCGATCGGAACGTTGACCACCTGCCCCTTAATGCCCTACTGGCCGCTGCCGTGAGTCAAACGCCGGATGCTCATGAATGGTAGACGATGAGCGATCAGGCGTTCTTGTACTGGGTTGAGCGCGGGCAGGTGATCGGCCTTGGGTAGGTAGCGATACCCGTGCGTAACACTCATAGCGGGAACCTTTCCGGCAACCAGAGAACCTTTGCGAGTGGAGTAAACTTTGTACTCACTGTAGTCGGTTGATGACGTGGCAGGGAAACCCTCGTTGCAGCACGGCAATGACGTTGGCGCGGGATTGCTCATTGCGGATGGTAGCGATTGTGGTCAGTTTGTTGTCGAACCACGCATGGTCGCTTTCGTTGCAGCTGTGGCCGAACGTTTGGTCGAGGAAATCGCGCTTGCAGCGCGCGTCGGCGCCACCAACTTCAGGTAGCGACCGCTTTCGGCGCTTGGCCGCTCCAGCCAGCGCCCGCACGTCTTCGAGGTTCTCTTGCCGTTTTCGAGGTTCTCTTGCCGCCGCTTCCGCGCTGCTTCGGCTTCGCGGACTTGTGTATCGGGGTCCGCACGACGCTGACGTCTCTCTTCGGCCTCGCTAGCTCTCACCGCAGGGTCTTGGCGGCGAGCCCGCGCTGCTGGTGCCTTGCGAGCTCTCACCGCCGCTGCCTTGGCTTCCTGGGTGTTCATGACTAGTAGTGGTACCGAAGTGCACTGAGTGAGCTCTTGGCGAAGAGAAAGGAAGCACGCCACGCGCAGCCGTTCCAGCGTGATGGCAGAAAGAGAATGTGTGGTCTAGAACCCGCTTATTCTTCATCGTCATCAGCGTCATTGTCATGACGTGTAGTGGGTACTTTGCATGTGCTGTGCCGTGATGGCAGCGTCATCGTCATCTGGCTAGGGTGATGCACAAGCCCCGAGCATAAGGAGCAAGCTCCTAAAACCGACGGCCAACGCTGGAACCAGAGCTGACGTTCACACGGCGTGTATTTTTCCGAAGCAGCTTCAAGCACTGCCGTGGCTCTTTCGTAGCATACTTGACTACGCCGCTGAATGTCTGGGTTAGATTTCAGCACGAACCATGATTTTAGGTACGGAGCGCTTTAGGGGGCCGGGTTGTCATATGCTGTGGTGGTATGCTGTCGTCGTCGCTTGGCGTAACGCAGGCAAAACCGCATGTAGCATACCCATCTGTAGCACGTGCGCGCACCAGAGAGAAATCTATCCCTCTTCTTCTGCGAGCACCTTGATGATGATATGATGTAAGCTATCGTTTCAGCCGCCACTTACGTCATGCCCCACAGGACGTGAGGCTACTAGCGTACGTGTCACTAATCAGGCATAAAGTTGAATATGCTTCATGAATCTGGGATCCATATTAAAAATACCTCATCAACGCTATTGAGTCTTTTCAAAATCGCGTAGCAAGATACATTCACACTGTCACGAGGTTGTGACGTGGACGAAGGCAGCAGTCGGCTTCTTCTATGTGAAACTGTTTTATTTGGCTGAACTTGTGGCCATGAAGGGGAAACTCAAAAAACAGGAAGCAATGCACGATGTACACTGATATCGGCGCCGCGCAGAACGTCGCTCGTCGATAAACTGACGAGCAGCCAAGCGCGTCCGCTTTTATACATGTATCATCGAAGATCCCAGCGTTATCACTAGCGGCCGCGTAAGTTCCAGAACTAACTCTAATGTTCGCGTTGTGCTCGTAATCTCATCGGAAGGTTCTATGTTCATCCAGATAGTTCCCAGTCATTCGGGCGCGCTTTGCGCAAGGCAACTGTTACATTGTGATAGGGCGGCAACTTGAAAATAGAAAGAAAGGAGCACTTGTGGCGTTGCCCCTCTCTGAAAAGGCATCGTCCCGATGCTTTAACAGAACCTGGAAGTACAATAATAAAGCAAGAAAGTAAAATAAGGAATAGATGCAAGCAAGAAAGCGGACTAATAAAGCAAAAACTGATATCCTCAGGTTCGTTAACGCACATAAAACGTCTTGAGGTGCACGACATGGGCATTAGGTCGCACATGGCACCGTTGAGAGTTCGTAATGGCGTCCGGGATAACCTCATCCACAGTGCCGAGACGTCGAAAGCACCTCATATGGCCCGAAATAGTGCCGACGAAGCTTTTCACATAGTCCACGTTGGCGTATCGGTGTCCACACCCAAACACGGTCGCCGGGCTGGTATTCCATGAAGCGCCCTCGAAGATTGAAACGGTGATGGGAACTTATAGGTGATCAGAACCTCTGGGAGCGCCATCACGCAGGGCGATGATCTCAACGAAAAGCTTGGCTGCTTCGGCGGCAGTTCCTCTAGGGAGGGCCCTTGTTTCGGCGTATCGGGTGAGGTAGTTGGTAGCTATGATGATGCATTTATTCTCGCAAGTCGACGTAGGAAACGGCCCGAGTAGTTCCATACGGATTTGCTGGAACGGTCGGTGAGGTGGTTCGATCGGCTAAAGAAAGCTGTTGGTCTTGTCGGCAGTGTCTTGCGTCGCCTGACAGCCTCGGCATGTCCTTACGTAGCGAGCGCCATCGGCGGCAAGGTGAGGCCAGTAGTACTTTTCCTGTATTCTTGCGACAGTGCGGGAAAACACCGAGGTGTCCTGCCGTCGGATCGTGGTGGAGGGCCTGGAGGACTTCTGGTTGCAATGCTGAAGGCAGCACGAGAAGGTACTTGGCTTGAAGTGGTTAAAAGTTCATGACGACGCCGTTTCGCGAGAAGAACGACGCGAGTCCTCGCTTGAACGCCTTCGGAGCAACGGTGGTCCTGCCCTGGAGGCATTCAAGAAGGCCCCTGAGTTCCGGGTCGGCTCCCTGTCGTTCAGCGAAGTCGTCGGCGCTTATGGTTCCCAAGAAGCAGTCCTGTGGCGGCGGGTCGATGGGGGCGCGTGACAAGCAGTCGACGTCAGAGTACCTTCGTCCGGAACTGTAAACGACGGGAACGCCGAATTCTTGAAGTCTCAGACTGCATCTTATGAGACGGCCTGAAGGGTCATTTAAGTTAGCTAGCCAACACAAGGCGTAGTGGTCACTCACAACTTTGAAGAGCCTGTCGTAAAGATAGAGGCGAAACATTCACGTAGCCAAGATGATGGCAAGGCACTCCTTTTCTGTTGTGGAATAGTTGGCTTCTGCCTTGGATAGCGACCGGCCAGCATATCTGATAACTCTTTCCTGTTCGTTAGTCTTCTTCACAAGGACGGCGCCGAGTCCTACGCTGCTTGCGTCGGTCTGGAATTCCGTATCGGTAAATTTGTCGAAATGCGGAAGTATCGCAGGCGTCTGCAGGCGTCGTTTCAGTGCTTGAAATGCTTGAACTTGCGCCGTTTCCCACCTGAATTCGACGTCGGTCTCCGTGAGCTGCGTTAGTGGCTCGGCTATCCGTGAAAAATCCTTGACGAAACATCTGTAATAGGCGCACAGGCCGAGACATAGGCGTACGGCCTCTTTTATCGGTGGGTGGGGGAAGGCGGTGATGGCAGCTGTTTTCTGCGGGTCTGGGCGCAGTCCCGACTTGCAGATCACGTGACCCAAAAACGGGAGCTCGTCGTTCGCGAACTCCCTGTTTCTGAGGCGCTTCTCAGGCTTCAGGGTGAGTCCGGAACTCTTGATTGCTTGAAGGCTTCAAGGCGCTGAAGGTGTTCGTCGGAGTTTGAGGAAAACACAACGACGTCGTCCAAATACACGAGGCAAGTCTCCCACTTCCAGCCGGCCAGTACTGTATCTATGACGCGTTGTAAAGTAGCAGGGGCCGAGCTCAGACCAATGGGCATGCCTTTCAACTCGAACAGGCCGTCTGGTGTTATGAAGGCAGTCATTTTTTCGTCTCTCGTCGTCTTCGATTTGCCTACAGCCGGTCCTGAGGCCCATCGAAGAAAAGTACCTCGCGTTGTGGAGTCTATCCAGGGTGTCGTCTATCCATGGGATATAGCACACGCCCTTCTTCGTAATTTTGTTCAAGCGCTCATAGTCGATGCAGAAGCGTATGGTTCCGTCTTCCTTCTTGACTAACACCACGGGTGACGCCCACCGACTCTTCGATGGAGGAAGGATGTCGTCGGGTAGCTTTTCATCGATTTGTCTCTTTACGGACTCGGGCTCTTGCGTCGAAACTCTGTACGTGCTCTGACGGAGTGGTCTGGCAATTTCCTCTGTTATGATGCGATGTTTTGCAACTGGGGTCTGCCGAATTCTTGATGACGACGAAAATCAGTCCTTGTATCACAGAAGCAGGGGTTTTGAGCTGTTCTTGCTTATGCGTCGGAAGGCTCGGATTGACGCCGAAAGCTTGTTGGCGACCTCGATTCGTCGAAGCAGGTTCGGTAGCATCGGAGAGCGAAAGCACTGCTGGCGTCCACGAAATCATTCGTGTACGCTACCGCCCTACCAATGTTGAGGTGCCTGTATTCGTGGCTGAAATTTTTCAGCATTACCCTCGCTTTTGCTATCACGCAGCTCGGCTATGTCTTTTGCGAATCAGATCTGGCGGTTCAGAGCAGCTGCTGATCGCCCTTGATGACGCCTTCGATGTTTCTGGGTGCATCGGTGCGTACGGAAATGATGACGTTGGAGAGAGGCGGAACGGTGACCCTGCTGTTCTATCACATTCAAAGCATGGTCACCAATTTTCGTATCAGTTGGTACGGCATTGTCCGCGGAAAGCGTTATCGATTGGGATCGTAGGTCAATGACTGTACCGTGTTGCTTTAGGAAATCCATGCCTAGAATGGCGTCTCTCGAACAATGCTGCAGGACAACACAGCTCGCCGGATAAGTCTGGCCGTCAATCGTGGCTCTCACCGTGCAGACACCAATAGGCGTTATCTTCGGTCTGTATAGAGTGTGAACCACCAGTGGCACATACCCGCATTATACGGGCCATGATATGCGGGTCTGTACCACATGTGACCGATGGAGAGATTTCATGACATACGCGACAAGCGTGCAACATTATTCATCTGGTGGCCCTTTACTCGTATACGTGTTACGTTATTATCCTGTAATTCTAATTGTGGTATAAACAAAGGCACAAGGCAACGACAGCACAGTCATAAGCGGATAGATAGATAGATAGATAGATAGATAGATAGATAGATAGATAGATAGATAGATAGATAGATAGATAGATAGATAGATAGATAGATAGATAGATAGATAGATAGATAGATAGATAGATAGATAGATAGATAGATAGATAGATAGATAGATAGGTAGATAGATAGATAGATAGATAGATAGGTAGATAGATAGATAGATAGATAGATAGATAGATAGATAGATAGATAGATAGATAGATAGATAGATAGATAGATAGATAGATAGATAGATAGATAGATAGATAGATAGATAGATAGATAGATAGATAGATATAGATAGATAGATAGATAGATAGATAGATAGATAGATAGATAGATAGATAGATAGATAGATAGATAGATAGATAGATAGATAGATAGATAGATAGATAGATAGATAGATAGATAGATAGATAGATAGATAGATAGATAGATAGATAGATAGATAGATTTTATAGTGAGATCACCTGCGGAACAGCCACCAACATTGCCCTAATAGATATTCTCAAGCGAGTTCGCGATGGCCTGGGCGCTGCTAAACAAAACATTAACAACAGTCGCAGCCTTGGTCACAGCGGAATCGCCGTCTTGTGGTAGATTCTTACAGCAAAATTCTGGCTTAAACGTTTCTTTCATGCAAGGGCAGCCTTACAATGAAGCAGGTCGTCAATATTCTGATATTCGTACCCACATTGCCCTAATTTGTTGGTTGATAAAGACCAAGCTTGTGGGATAAATCTCTGGCGACATTACTTCTACCTTTGTGACATTCAGTTGTTGGGAGACACATGACTTCATTCGCGTATTTTATGCTCCCACCCATGAAAATCCCTTCTGTCACATACTTGAATGACCCCCAAAAGTTATCCTAAATATAGCAGATATAGTACAAGAGTATTTTGTGGCGCTGCATGTCGACTTAAATGCCTAATTCTTACAAATAATTTTCTTCTCCTGAGAGCAGATGCTGAACAGCACAAAACGTCTTCTACTATTTGCTGCTGTTGGTGGTGCGATGCAAGAAGATCTCTTTTGTTGGACATCACAAAAAAGCTGCGAATACATCCCCTTTATTCCACCATTACATACGTTTCCAAGATAATACAACGGTGAGCTAAACCCCTTCTTCGTGCTTCATATATGCAAGAGTGCGAGTCGTAGAGTATTACCCTAAATCCTCGAAAATACACCGACGAAAAATAACTGGTTCCTTGCGGGGTAATAATGGAATTGAAATGAACACTGAAAAGAAATGGATTCAGAAACTGGAAGCGAAAATGATTCTCTAGAAAGTGTCACAGGCGTGCCAGATAACAGAACAAGTAAACAAAATAGCACATATGAGAAGCCAAAATTCGGACTCTCAGAAATTAAACTAATACCTTGAGAGGTCCTAAGTGTCGTATAGCATCCCATGGTATCCAGTGTATCACTTGTATTTATCTATATATTTTATTATGCACTATATTATACTATGTAAATACTTTTTGTTGTAACCTTTTGTGCCTGGTTCTTGTATTCATTCGCCTTTTATAGTATTTTTATCGTACTACTTCTCTGTTTCACATGCTGTGTTCTTGCATATCCTTTTTGCCTAATTCATGAAAATTCGTTGATACCTTTGGCGTATACAATTTCTGTCACGCCCTCCTTACTCAATGCCCATGTGGCCATGTAAGGTACAATCAAATAAATAAATAAATAAATAAATAAATAAAATATTACAAGCAAAAAATCGCTAAACATAGGTAATAAGAGTACAAATTTTGCAATAGGAAACATTTTGTGGGCAGTAACTGAACACAAAAAAGAATCCAGTACAGATATTTCATTACTGCAATGGCAAATTCAGGCGTTTTAACGGACATAACATAGCAACACATAACATACCATACTAAACATAATCTATATGTATGTTTAGTGCTTGCGTAAAACAATGCCGTCCCTACCTTTTAGAAATTTAAAGCCCACATAATTAATTATGACGTCGTCAAGTCGCACGAAAAATTCTTTCAAAAAATAACTGAAGTGTTCATGTGAAAAAGAACTGTGAAACAATTCGTAAATTGTGTCAGTGCCTGAAACTGACTACTTAAAAATAATTGTTTTACTTGTTTGCTTACTTAGAAGTATTGTCTACCGCAAACTGAGAACTTGCAATCATGCTGTCCGTCCCAGGTAATTTTAAAAAATTCAGAATCAGCTCAAACGCGCCGTGTACACGTATATCTCGTGCTATTCTGCCAAGTCATCACATATTAAAGTCAGATTTTTTATCATTTATTCGCAGGGGCTCTCCAACACCAATGAACAGGTATGTCGAACGGTCTTTGTATATTCATAATATTGTCATGCCTCAGTGACGGTGAGGACTACAGGAAGAACGCTTGCAGTAAATGAATAATCTGTTTACCGGGCGTACTTGCCCCTAGTGAAAAAAAAAACGCCTAAACAAAAAAAAACACAACATTGACCACTAGGTACTGGTCATCGGCTCTGGACATAGACTTCGCCGTACATTCGAGCCTTATCGCTGATCCTCGCGTAGGCTCTTCATTTTCCTGACGCTCATTTATTAACAAAACAAAACAAAACAAAAACCGGCAGATCCCACGCACTGTGGAAATCGATGTAATGCGAAGCAGCCAGCAAGGAGGAAATCATCCTGTACATAATATGCCTGTCATTAATTCACATGTTAAGACCTGTAATTTGTGGTCATCATACAGTCACGTCGCGCAATACCGATTTTGGTTTATATGAAGCTAGCGAATCACAACCAGCCACACCGATGCCGACATCATTATTTTTCTTTATTTGCATCTGTCTCGAACTTTCGCTCCCGGCAAACGCTCACAACCAGCCGCACCGATGCCGACATCATTATTTTCTTTATTTGCATCTGTCTCGAACTTTCGCTCCCCGGCAAACGCTCACAACCAGCCACACCGATGCCGACATCATTATTTTCTTTATTTGCATCTGTCTCGAACTTTCGCTCCCGGCAAACGCTCACAACCAGCCGCACCGATGCCGACATCATTATTTTCTTTATTTGCATCTGTCTCGAACTTTCGCTCCCGGCAAACACTCACAACCAGCCACACCGACGCCGACATCAGAATTTCAGCAAAACGAGCTCTGTAACGCTATAGAGCGCGTTTAAAAGTAAATCTTGCCGCAATACCTCTTTCCTTTATGGTGCAGCTAGGGCTTGAGCAGCCGCTTGAGCACTCCTACGAGGTTACTCGAATATTGTGGTCCTCCTCTTTTGAAAGAAATCCTGCAGCAATACTTACCGCGTGTAATCGCTGCTTTTTTATTACGGTATTTCAGCTTGACTATGTCCTCGGAGCCTCATCGTTACCACACAGTTGGCACACTTCTGCCGTTTAGCGTTAGCTTAGTCATATTATGCAGTTATTGCTTTTTTAATTCGCTTTCACGGGTAGAAATATTTGTAGGTTAAGAAGCAAGATTTCGCACGAAGTTCTCAGTTGCTGCTCTACTGCACCAACATCGTCATTTAGTCTAATGGTTCAAGTGGACTCAATTTAGCATTATTAGTGTATACTTTGATTGCCTATCATTGACTGATTGATTGATTCATTCATTCATCCAGTGAATCGTGAATTCAGAACTTCTTAGAAAATGAGGATGGTGCCAATGTACCTGTACGCAAGTATAAAAACACAGGGCAGACATGGTGAAACAATTTAACAACCAAAGAATGTTGCCTTTTCTGCGAGGGCTGTGCCTGCTTTGCATGCTCACATTAACACTTTTTTTCCGTGAACGACACCGTCCTGAACAATATTCGCCTCGTGCGCCATTGATGGCGGCGCTGCGAACGGCGCTCCGGTGACGCTAGTCGGGGTATTCGCCTTTTGTTTTCTGCTAGGCTCTGACTAGAACAGCAGCAATTTTGCTATAGTTCGCGCGCGTCGCACGGCGCTCCTCGACTACTAGCTGTGTTTTCACGCTAGTGTCTCGCTTTAATTCCGCTACCCCTTCCCCCTTTATGCCGGATCATCAATAAAGTTGTTTCACTCACTCACTTCAAGTGATAGTTCTATAGATGACTGCCAGAATTACAGGAGATTAAGAAACGTTTACATTTAACGTATATCATATACCCATAGCTATCGCGGTTAGGATATTGGCCCCAAGTTAATACCGGAGCTCACTGGGCTGGATGGCGTTGGAATATCTTACTTGAAAGCATGAACGCCTCGCCAAGCGAGTTAACTAGAGTATATGCTGCTTTGGAAGCGAAGCGCCATTAATTTTAGTGCCTCATCGCAAACGTTAGCGCTGTGTAAACAGACTTGGTATGAATGAAAATGCAGACTTCACTCCCAGTTGTGATGGGGACCTGTGTACACAAAACATTTGCCGACAAAATAAATTTAATAAGTTCACCCACCAGTGCGTTATGCGGACAACTAGCGCGGGCTGGACGAGTTGTACACATATTAAAACTTGTTGAACGTACTATCGGTGCTGAATGGAACGCCACCAGTGGTGCACGTGGTACAGTTCGCACCCTTATGATACAGCCATGCGGTTTACCGCTCGTTAGCCACATTCATGCTTTCAATCACAAAGTGCTCCCGGATGGGTGTGCGGGGCTTTCAACGGTGATGACAGAACGGCGCGCACCATACGATTCCTAACGCTTGGGCAACGCGCTCCTCTGTTCGTGTTTCATTTCAAGAGGAGGGAGAGTGCTCTTTCCCACGAGTTTTTTGGCTCCTTCGGCTGACTGTTGTTATTCTTTACCGCACTGTAACAAGATTAGAAATTTTAAGGCGAAAGCCTTCGATCTCTCATTGAACGTGAACATTGACCGTCATCATCCAGCGTCGGCGACGTCAACACCAGTGAAGCAAAAAAGTAATCATCCTGTGGTGATGTCATATCATGACGTCACAGATATAAAAATTTTGTGACGTGGTCGTGACGTCATGGTGGTGTCACGGAATTGAACCGAAGGAGCAGGCTTGACAAGTGAAGACGAGCAGCCCGCTGTATACGTACATTTCGCTATAACACAGACACGAAAGCCAAAGCTCAACCGCTGAAGTCAGTGACCGAGAAGGCACTCGAAAGTCATTCTGAGAGCGCCACGGCCATAGAACCGTCAGGGAAAAGAAATCCTTGTCATGCATCACTATGTAGACATTGATGTGTAGTAGACGACACCTGCAGCAATGGACACTGAACGGGCTCCCTGACGGCAACTCTGCAAGATATCGCGGGGCATTTTGCTTGAACATTATGTAAATATTGTTTTTTGAGCTTGCCCATTGTTGTCTAAATAGCTCGAGCACCAAAGACTGGCCGCTAGCGTCGAGCAACCTTCACGTTGTCAGCGCACGTGCGCCAAGAGCTGCAGCCGAGTCCCCGCGATGATGACGCACGTGAGTGGGCGCCACTGAAAGATCTCGGGGTGAATAACCGTCATATTGCGCAACCAATCTTGTGGGGCATGATTTGAAAACATCTGTAACACATACTCCTCAAGGAAATTTGTTTTGACGAGCTATATACGCCATCTTGCCGTTGCAGGAGTTGTGACTACGGTGTTGGACCACAAACCATCGGCGCCACAAGGTCTCAAATGGTTCTTCTGAACACCGAAAGTAAGCACTCGTTTCAGCTAGGAGACAATCGTCTTTAGCCCTCTATTGCATGAATTATGAGAAAATCAATTGAAAAATTATTTGATCATTTTTATCATTAACTACATGAAGAATAACATGTACAAAAATTTTCAGGTTTATTGCGACTGTATTAATGAAGATAGAGGTTTCTGCCAAATATGGCACACTATGCAAGTGGGCGAGCAAAACTGCTGCCATGGCTAAAAAAAAGTCACAGTTTCACCGCAAGGGTGAAGCAATGAATGCGATAGCAACAAATTGTAATGTTATACGAAGTGAGGCTGGCAGCTAAGTCCTTTGGATCCGATCTCACGCAACTCTAGAAAACGCTTGTTTAAGAGAATTCTCTTCGCGTTGAGAGCGCAGCACGTAGAAGGGTACACGGGCCGCCCGCTGTCAGCTGCCGAGATGGGGAGATAACGCGCGCGCCCGCGACGACCGCGGTCGTAAAATCGAAGGTCGCTCGAGGGACCACCCACCTCCCCTCGCGTCTTTTCACGCTCGCGAACGACGGGCGGGGCCGGTTGAACAGTTGGGTGGATCTTATCGCATGCGCCTCGGAGCGACGGAGATGCCGGCTCGTTTGATCGCCGCTTCAGCCGCGTTCACCGCTCCCGCTCGCCCGCTATTACCCGCTGGTAGAACGTACGATGCGCAGGGGGGTTCTTATCAATTTGGACTTCATACGCGACATGACGGCAACGGCGACGGCAAAAACCCGTCTAGACTGTCCATATAATTGCTATCGCAATAAAACAAAATCATACTGATAGGGTCTTTTTAGCTTGATTTGTGGAATAAAGCAAAGCAACTGCTTCCTGTGCTCAGGGATAATTCAACATTTTCGTTAGTGCATCTGACTGCCGACATCTACGTGCAAGATGACCGCTTACACGTTTGGCTCTTCGCATGGTGCCGCCTTGCTGTACTTCCCTGCCCGAATTTCCAACCGCTGACTTGTGGTTGTGAGCGTCAGTTGCCGACAAATCGTAAAAGCTAAATATTGCCGTGCACTGGTTAGACTTCACATAATTGTTTCGTCCACTCACGCCAATAATGTTACAAAAAATTGCCAAGTACGGCTGCTGGCACTCGATATTTTGTGAAGCATCTCAAAACCTACCATCACAACTGAAATCTGGCAAAAACGAGCTGTGCTGCATGATCTCAGAGGAATTCTTTTTGTTTGTATTTGCACTGTGCAACAAAACATAGATGGCATCATATTGCACATTTCATCACTCACATGCATACTGTGCCAAATATGGCACATACCGATTTCCGTCTATATACCGCAGTGGAAAACGGCATTGAGAAGTGCCTTAATGAGCATGAATTTTCAAAGCCACGAGATATACCAAAATAATTTTTTCTTGCTTCTGCAACGATAAAATGGTTGCAAGAAAAATTTAGCAGTCACTGTTGTTCATGATACGAGCTTGCACGTGCACCGTGAAATCTATTTCATGTCTAGATTTCATACTGCTCTAGCGATGGCAGCGCTTTTTTTATATTTAGTGCACGTAACTATAAGGATTACTCTAACAGTGTCGCATTTTCCACTGGTCCTCTTGCGCCCGCTATAAAAAATGTTAATCGGTATGTGCCAAATATGGGACGCCATGCAATAGAGGGTTAGGTAAAAATATTTACCGTCTTTAGAGGTCCTGCTCAAAGTGTCTTGATGTTTCCTGCTGGCGGAGCTAAACAACCTCGTCCCAACATTTTTTCTTACGTCTAAGATTGCGATATCCCTTATTTAGACATTCGATAGACTGTCTAAACACATTTTTCACACAGTCTATAGGTTGTTTAAATCTATTTTTGTAAGGACCACCTTTCTTCGTCTGCTCTATGCGCTCAAAATCTACTTACAATGTGTACTACACGCAATAAATGACGCCTGCATATAATTTTTTCTGCATGCTAATTGTACAGATTGCTCTGCGGAACAGTCAGTCGAAAGTTGTTCAACGACGACTAGAATTTCATCCCAGTCGCCAAGTACGTTCACTATGTAACCCGTGTTCCATACTTGAATAGCTGACACAACGACGACTGTGATTTCTAAGCCTCATCAGCCGCTGCCGTGTACCTTGAAACTTACCGCTGCCTGACAGGCTGCCACAGCGACTACGTGTTCTGCAGGGAAAATAGCAACAGGAAGAAATGCCGTGTGCGCTCATACACCAGCTGCACAAGTTTTTCCTCCCGGAAAAATTATTTAGTAAAAATGTTTTCCGTGATTAGAACTTAAGTGTTCTATGAAATGTCGTCTACAAAATAGCTTTACTTGCAAAGAATCAGCACTATAACTGCGGTTAAAAATTGTGATGCATCGCGTGATTTCTTCGGGTAAATTTTTTTTAGATGCGAAGCATCTTATGCTCGGGGCTGTGTCCATCCGGTCACTTTCATGAAGTAAGGAAGCAACCACTATGCGAACCAGAACACTGTAGTACAGTAAGGTTGTCAACCACTACCACAGTTACCAGAGTCATAGCCGAGAGCACAGAGTGGCTGCTTAGCAATGTCTAGGCATGTGGTGGGTGCAAGCAAAGAATAACACGCACTACCGGTGGTGTCTGTCGCCCACGTTGACCCCATTCCTTGATCTTGCTTGCATGTGCTTGCGGAGGCTTTGTCCTTCCCTCCTTCCCGCGTCCCACACCCTCTCTCTCTCCTCTCCTACGCCTGCATATAAATTTTCTGCATGCTAATTCTCTCCTCTAGAAATCCTCTACTCTACGGAGCGGCGCCCGTGTCCCGTTGACTCCATTCCTTGATCGTGGTTGCGGGGGCTTTGTCCGTCCGTCCTTCCCGCGTCCCGCCTCTCACACCCCCAGAGCCAATGCGCGTCCCCTCCCCCTCTCTCTCCTCTCCTACGGTCACCCCCGTTCTCTCCTCTAGGAATCTCATACTCTATGGAGCGGCGCGCACGACAGCTGCTCTCTCCTCTCTTATGCTCTCGCTTTCTCTCCTCTAGAAATCCTCTACTCTACGGAGCGGCGCCCGCGTCCCACACCACCACAGCGCATGCAGGTCCCCTTTCTCTCCTCTCCTACGGTACCCCCCCGTCCTCTCCTCTAGGAATCCTCTACTCTACGGAGCGGCGCGCACGACAGGTGGTGCGACAGCTGCATACTCCACTGGGGGGCGTCACGGTAGTTCCGCGGTATGTCCGCGGTAGTTACGCGGCAGCGCCCGGGCCGCTGCCGCGAAACGCGAGCGGCGACATTTCTCCCACTCAAGCCAGCCATCTCCGCGCTGCTTCGCATCCACACATGGTTCCCTTTAGCGGGAGATGGGAAAATTTTTAGAGGCGGAGCATCTTATGCTCGGGGCTTTGTCCGTCCCTCCCGCGTCCCCCCGTCTCCCGTCCCGCGTCCGGCCACTTTCATGAAGTAGGGAAGCACCCATTATGCGAACCAGAACACTGTAGTAATATGAAGGCCGTCAACCGCTACTACAGTCATCAGAGTCATGGCGAGAGCACAGAGATCTGCTTAGCAATGGCTAGGCACGTGGTGTCTGTCGCCCAGGTTGACCCCATTCCTTGATCTTGCTTGCATGTCCTTGGAGGGGGCTTAGTCCGACCCTCCTTCCCGCGTCCCACACCACCACAGCGCATGCGCGTCCCCTCCCCCCTCTCTCTCCTACGCTCACCACCTTTCTCCCTCTAGGAATCCTCTACTCTACGGAGCGTCCCACACCCCCAACAGCGCATACGCGTCCCCTCCCCTATCCTCTCCTACGCTCACCCCCCTTTCTCTACTCTAGGGAAACATCTACTCTCCCGGGAGCGGCGCCCGCGTCCCACACATCCCCACAGCACATGCGCGTCCTCTCCTCCTCTCTCCTCTAGGAATCCTCTACTCTACGGAGCGGCGCCCGCGTCCCACATCCCCACAGCACATGCGCGTCCTCTCCCCCTCTCTCCTCTAGGAATCCTCTACTCTACGGAGCGGCTCCGGCGTCCCACATCCTCAAAGCGCATGCGCATCCTCTCCCCCTCTCTCCTCTAGGAATCCTCCATTCTACGGAGCGGCTCCCGCGTTCCACATCCCCACAGCGCATGCGCGTCCCCTCCCCTATCCTCTCCTACGCTCACCCCCTTTCTCTACTCTAGGAAACATCTACTCTACGGAGCGGCGCCCGCGTCCCACATCCCCACAGCACATGCGCGTCCTCTCTCCTCTAGGAATCCTCTACTCTGCGGAGCGGCTCGGGCGTCCCACATCCTCAAAGCGCATGCGCGTCTTCTCCCCCTCTCTCCTCTAGGAATCATCTACTCTATGGAGCGGCGCCCGCGTCCCACATCCACAGAGCACATGCGCGTCCTCTCCCCCTCTCTCTCCTCTAGGAATCCTCTACTCTACGGAATGAGAGCGGCGACGTTCCTCCCGCTCAAGCTAATTATCTCCCCGCTGCTTCGCATCCACACATGGTTCTCTTTAGCGGGAGATGGGGAATTGTTTTTCAATTTCGGATGATTTGAAGCATACTTGGTCCCAAACATCAGATTGCTACAAAAACGTATTAAAGTCAAACGGTCCTACTAATATTTAGCTTGATCACAGAACGCGAGTTTGTTAAATGAAAAATGGCAAACTAGGAAGGCTTTTCTTTCCTTTGAGTTAGAAATGCGGGAAGGTTTTTTGGTTTGAGGTAAATATGTAGCAGGCACTGGAACAGAAAAGTATCAAACTTTTTAGAGCAGGACGTCTCAAGAGAAGCTCTGCAGGTGCGCAGTGCACTTTTAGGGTTAACCTTACAAAGGCTCACTTAGAGTAAAACTAGCAAAATTGCAGG
Source organism: Rhipicephalus appendiculatus (assembly GCA_030522465.1). Taxonomy (NCBI): domain Eukaryota; kingdom Metazoa; phylum Arthropoda; class Arachnida; order Ixodida; family Ixodidae; genus Rhipicephalus; species Rhipicephalus appendiculatus. The sequence goes on along the minus strand of JALIZH010028612.1, from coordinate 2,965 downwards.
GGCTTCACGCGAATGAAATTTTTGTGATGCTAAAATCTCTGCGCTTAATGCTTCTTGTGGAAGGACAGAAAACCACAGATTTATTACCAAAATCTGCGGTGCCAGAGGCCACGACAGCGCCACTTGGCTCAGACTGGCACTTAAAATATTGCGTTGTCCACCACCGCGCTCCTATTGTGCATCATGACCGCAAATTCCATAGCCCACAGCGTACGACTTCTTGCGTTACGTAAGATTCTCAGCTGCCTCATTTTGATGGTCTTGTACTGAGACGTGATGTTGCCTGTTATAGACAACAAGAAAAATAAACTTCCCGTCGGGATACTTGGCTTAAATATCATTGTGCCCGTGACAAATAACGGAGTGAAGATGACCGGAGTGTAAAATTGTGGTAGAGGATACGAATGAGCCCACGTAAACATACCAACAGTTTTCGCGGTGCATAAAATGCTCCCAGAACGTTGATCGTGTGCATAAACCTTTATGCACGCACTTTAAAGCACCACCACTTAAACTAAAGTAATAGCAGAGCCTTCGTTACAAGCTTTCATTTGAGATGTATTGAATCAAGAATTATGGAAGAAAACGTGGTTTCTGTTAATCTAAAACCAGCCCAAAATAATCTCTCGTAAGAATTGGACGCAGAGAGTACACTGTAACAACACATCTAAATCAAAATATGATCATCATAATCATCATCAGGCTTACTACACCCACTGCAGAGTAAAGGCCTCTCCAATTTGACGCCAATCAACCCGGTCCGTTATTTGCTGTTGCCGTGTTGTACCCGCAAACTTCTTAATCTCATCTGCCCACCTCACTTCCTGTCTCCACCAAGCGCGTTTGCCTTCTCTTGAAATCCCGTCAGTTACCCTAATGATCCGTGGTTATCTTGCCTACAAACTACATGCATTGCCTGTGTCAATTTCTTCTTGATTTCGTCAAAGATATCCTTAACAATCGTTTGTTCCCTGACCCACTCTACTCTCTTCTTGTCTCTGAATGTTACACCTATCATTTTCCTCTGCATTACTCACGGTGTCGTCCTCAATTTTAGTTGAACCCTGTTTGTAAGCATCGGAGTTTCTGCATCGTGGTAAAGTACCGGCAAGATGCAGCGGTTACATATCTTCCTCACGAGGGATATGGCTAAACTACCATTCGTGATTTGAAAATGACTGTCGAATGTGCTTCACCCCGTCCTTGTTTTTCTAGTTCAGTCTCATTGATCGGCTCCGCGATGACCACCTGTCCTAAGTTGAAGTACTACTTTACAGCTCCCAGTGCCTCGCTACTTACCGTAAAGTGCTGTCCTCTTCCGAGAGTGTTGCACGTTATTTTAGTTTTCTGCGCATTAATTTTCAAACTTACCCTTCCGCTTTCCTGCGCGATTCAGTAATCGTGACTTGCAATGCGTCCCCTGAGTTAGTCATCAATACAATATTACCAGCGAATCCCAGGTTGCTCACATAATCTCCATTAACTCGTATCCTTCAGTCTTCCCAATCTAGGGCCCTGGAAAGCACCTGTAAGCAGGTGGTAAATAGCATTAGGGATATCGCGTCTCCTTTCCTGACGCCCTTTTTTTTTATTATATTGGGATTCTGCTGCTTTATGAAAACTCCCTTGGCTGTGGAGCCACCGTAGATTTCTTGTAGTATGCTTTACATGGTTCGTCGATGCTTTGATTCCGCAGTACCTGCATAACTGCTGATATCTCGGCGGAATCAAATTCCCTCTTGTAATCTATGAAGACTGTATGCAGGGGTTCGCTACATTCCGCTCATTCCTTTATCTCAACATTGATAGTATGAATATGGTCTATTGTCGAGAAGCCTGTACGAAATCCTCCTTAGTCCTATGGTGGATAGAATTTTAAGGTTGTGTTAATTCTGTTAGCTATTATCTTTGTAATGAGCTGGTATACAACAGACAGTAAGCTGATCGGCCTATGACTTTTCAAGTCCTTGGCCTCTACTTTCTCATTGATTAAGATGATGTTAGCATTTTTCCAAGATGCTGATACCCTCACCGTAAAGAGACACTTCGTACACAAGATGGCCAGTTTTTCCAACACAATCTGGCGAGCTTCTTTCTGCACATACGATATTACCTGACCCTCGCCAGCGGCTTTGTTTTCCATACCCTACAATGCTTTCTTTACTCCCCATGTCGTTACTTGTGGGATGTTCATTTTCCTTGGGCTACTACTACTTACGCATAATCATGCTTGTCCCGGCTACTGTAGAGATATATGTAAAAGTCCTCTGCTACTTTAACGATGTTATCCATATTGGTTGTGACTTCCGCTTCCTTGTGCCTTAATGCACATATCTGGGTTTTGCTTGTGCCCAGTTTTCTCTTTACCGCTTTGAAGCTCCGTCCGTTTTTTAGAGCATGTTAAATTCTCTGCTTGGTGTACCGCCCCCGCAGGGGCGTCCGCGCAAGCAGGCATTTCGTTGTAGCGACACCACGGACCCGAGCTAACAGGGGGGTTTTCGACTCTCTCCTACGCCACCCGTGCGTGGCTTAGCCGTGTCCGGGGAAAATGGGATTCTGGGGGTTGAGCCGATTCTGGGTGCTTGGACCTTTAAGCCCCCCCCCGGTTGAGGCAACACACCCCCTTTGGCCACGGCTTCACGTAGACGGCACCCCTGGGCTGACCCACCCAGGGGAAATCGGCTGCCGCCTTGTCCTGTCTCTCTCTGCCCTCATCGTCTTTCCCTCTAACTTTTTATCTTTCCTCTCATCTTCTCTCTTCCGTTTACTTCCTAGTTTTTTTCCTGGTGGCGAGGGTCAATCTTGTGTAGTGATCCACCCTCGGATAGTTATATTAGGCTATAGCGGCGATGCATGGCTGGAGTCTCCAAGTGTCTGTCACTCGACCTTGTAGCGTCCCCTTGTAAGGCTCGGTGGTGGGTGGCCACCATCGCCGCCGAACTCTATATGCTCCGTATGGCAAACT
>JALIZH010028611.1:0-10276 GCA_030522465.1 Rhipicephalus appendiculatus | reverse complement strand
CGTGAAAGTTCGATGGTATAAACAGGTATACGTGAGATGACCGGCAGCGTTGCGTCCACGACGATCGGATGCGAGAAGTCCCGAAGAGCTCTCACGACTGCGATGTCGGTGGGTCCGAGTTGCAACGCCGATGCTTCCGGGAGTTAGTGCTTGAAGGAGATCTCAGGCAGGTTGAGCTAACCTGAGATTGAAGTCCATGCCTATGTTGCAGACGTGTCTCAACTAGGCAAACGGCTAAGTTTAGGTGGCCAGCCGATACAAAGCGCACACTAAAAACTTCTAGAAGGGATACTCATTGATCTACTTCTATTCCATGTTTGCCAAGCAACTAGACTGATTAGCAGGGCAGCGTTGCCAGATTGGAAAAGGGCTCCGACACCAACCCTCGAACAAAATTAATTTCACCCGATTTCACCAACGCTTCAAAATGGCGATCATGACGTCATTTTTGCTTTTTTTTTTTGCGTTTTACTTTGCAAGATTTGTCCTTCCTCAGAGAAAATATTTTTTTTTAACGATCTTGTTGTTGTTGGTTATTTCTGCAAGGACCCATTTTGCAAACATGCAGCACCACCTTATCTTTGACGAGAGGACGCGCCCACGCTATCAGCGCTCCCACGAGCTGGCGAGCTACCGATCAACGTAAAGGCGGCTGGAGTAGAAATTATGTCCCGCAATAGCAAAGCCGAAAGATGAAACGTGAAAAAGTAGCAAGTCTGTCACATGTGCCAACCTTACCCTTACCTCTTATTTTCTCTTTGTATGATGAAGCCAGTATTCATAAACCGACATCAGTGATATTTTGCCCTATTTACTGTTTTTTATGCACTTATCGCGTGTTAAGGGCCCAAAAACTAAAGAACCAGAGATAAAGACTAGGTTGGTTTTGAATATGTGCGTTCGATGGCTAATTGTTCCATACAGATACCTGCGTCTCGTGTTACCGGTCTCCTTATCAATGTATTGGCCAGCTTTATTAGACATCACATACTCATTCGGATATATTAGTTTCCTCGGGATAGTAACCTACCAATGACTAACCTAGCATTTACGTCATCAGAACAAGGGCATTTTATCTCCAATCTGACATCAGACGAGGAGGCTATGTTTTTCAGGTAAAGTATGTCCAAACGCTGGCTTCCCATTCGCTGCTAAGACGTTGCGATACCTTCCACTCTATAATTTTATAACCCCTTTAAGGCGCGCCTGTGGTTGCCTTCTAGACGCATACCTGGTGGATATGCATAAGCAAGGCGAAGTATAAATAATCTTTATTGAAAACAAGAGGAGCGAGAGGATGGAGCCAAGATCGAGCGGAGAGGGCTACGGTGGCTTCCAGCATGCCCGCTAACTGTCCCGCGACCTTCATCAGCCAACCGGCCTGCTCGGCTGGCTTTGGTTTGTAGCTTGTGGATTTTAGCGCTACTTTTAGCAAGGAACTGGTGCTAACTGTGGGATGCGGATGAAGGGCCAACAAGTCATCGGCAAAAACGCGGTGTAAATACGAATAATTGTACTGACAATCCATTCCTCAACATTTTTCACCACTTTGCACCAGATTTTGTCTGGTGTAGCAGTTCTGGCACCTCAACACCAGCAGCCCCAAATTTTCACCAGATTATCCCAATCTGGTGCCGCATTTCACCATGTGGCAACGCTGTAGCAGGGCGATATCCTGCGCTTATATCCCCTTCGTGTCCCCTCACTCTCTTCCTGGGGGAAAAAGGGACCATTGACTTGGTCCAATCATGCGCATTGCATTGTGACAAAGTCCGCCCTCAAAATATTGACGACGCCCCTTTTTAATTAGTGGAGGGTTCTACAATAATCAAAAGAGACAACCCGTTTAAGGTGACTGCGTAGGCGGCTCGAGCAAGTGCAGCTCCTTCCGTGTGAACGTATCTTGCCTCGATTCTTAGCCGAACGTTTTGCAGGCAAAAAGTTCGGGGCACACCGCGGTACTGAACAAAGAACTCCGTTCGGCAGCATGGATGGATGGATGCTATGAGCGTCCCCCTTTATAACGGGGCGGTGACATGTCTGCCACCAGGCTCGAAAAAAAAAACTTTCTTTTTATGTTGGCCTAATGCCTTATCTACATTGATTAAATCTATGTTATTATAGCAAAGAAAAATACGAATTCACGGTCCATCTCTCTGCCTCTTAAGGCAGAATGACCTTATTTTTCCCCATTCTTCATTTTTGTCCTTTATCTCTACTTTTCTGCCACCAATACTCTAACCGTCTCTTACTTATTTCTATCGAGGACGTGTTCAGCTTTCCATTGTTGTCCCTAAAACCCAAGGCTTCATGTAGACTCGTGCCCACACGTATATCTGGGTGGATATCACCACATTCAATCAGTACATGTTCCATCGTTTCCTTAGTTCCCCCCACAGCATGTACATTGTTCTTCTTCGTTACAGAATCTCGCTTTATAGCTACGCGTTCTAAGGCAACCCGACCTTGCTTCAAACACTAAAGCGCTTCCCCTTGAATTATCATAAAACCTCTCCCTCCTTATTTCGTTTTTTTCCCTTTTGGTAGTCACTGAGAGCCGGCTTCTTTTCCATCGCTGCCATCCAATAAGTCCTCTCCGCCTCTCTGACTTTTCGCTTAATGTTCCTTGTTGCCATGTCGCCCACACTGCTAGCCGTATATTTACTGGTGAGCCTCCTAGTTCTTTTTCTCCACTGCGTGTCGACGCTTTTTCTATACAAATACCTGAAAACCTTCCCTGCCCATCTACTCTCCTTCATTTTCCTCAGCCTCTCTTCAAATCTAATTTTGCTCTGAGCTTCCCTCACTTCAAAACCTGTCCATCCCATATCACCCTTTACAGCCTCATTTGTCGTCTTCCCGTGAGCGCCCAACGCGAGGCGTCCCACAGTCCTTTGATTTACATCCATTCCTGATTGCACCTCTGACTTCCTGCACACCACTGAGTTCCCAAATGTAAGCCCCGGAACCATCACACCCTTCCACAGCCCTCGAAGCACCTCGTACCTATTGTATCCCCATAACGCTCTGTGCTTCATGATTGCAGCATTCCTCTTTCCCTTTGTTACCGATGCTTTCTCTTGTACCTCCATATATCTATCCCCCCTCATTTACCCACACTCCGAGGTACTTGTACTCGCTTACCCTCGGTATTTCTTGGCCCTGTATTAAGACCGCATGGTCTTCGTGATCCAAAGAATAACACGAATAGCAACATCCAAAGAATAACACCCCCCTTCCGCTGCTCTTCGCGGCTCTAAAAACAAGTCTTTTCACTTCCAAGCCGGCGTGCCGGTCAGCGGGGTGGGTGCGGCGCGCGTTAATCGGCGTGACGAGGGGTCGAAAAAGTGGCATTCCGTGACACACGTTTAAATACACATATATACCCTATAAAGTGGACTCAGATGTAGAGTATCGGACGCGTTATCCGAAGGTCGCAGGTTTGGTCCCTGCCGGTGGCAAGTTATCTTTTCGCCACCTTTTTTTCTTCACATTTACATTACAATTACTTCTAATAACATCCCCTATACTTTCCTTGGCATCATTGTTTGTTAGTTCTCATTAATATTGTGTTCAAGAAAGCAAACGAGCCCTTAATCTTACACTTCTTTCCTTCATTCATAGCCAGAGTCTCGTTCTGGCAGACTTGACGCCATCAGCTGGTATGCGAGGGATTATTAGCCAGCTGCCAGCTCGTAATAAGATCACGTGCTACGTGACGCCAACAGGCAAAAAGAGTGTTCCACACTCGCGGTAATGGTCACAGGCGGTGCTGACTGACGCTTACACGTTTAAATACACATATATACCCTATATATGTACAGGGTATATACAGGCGCATATATACACCTGCAAGCGACGAAGGCGCTGTTGAAGTTCCTGCGAGCGACCCGCCTCATTGAACGCTTGTGGCACTGCTGTGTTTGTGAGTGTGTTTCTGCTTCCCTCCCTCCCTCTCTCATTCCTCTCTTCCTTACTTTTCTGTCTCCCCTTACCTTTTCCCCAGTGCAGGGTAGCCAACCAGATATTTGTATTCCGGTTAACCTCCCTGCCTTTCCGCATCCCATCTCTCTCTCCCTCTCTCTCTCTATACCTATAAAGTGGACTCAGATGTAGAGTATCGGACTGCCGGTGGCAAGTTATCTTTTCGCCCACTTTTAAATGCGAAGCATTTCTTAGCGAACTTCGGCGACTTTGAGCGTATCTATCTATCTATCTAGCTATCTATCTAGCCGCCTACGACTTTGTGCTCCCCTGGCCGTATCGTTAATGGTATTTATACCAAATTTCGTATGGCATAACATGACTCTATGACGAACATAAATGGCTGGTCATATCATGAAAATCATGACTAACTTGTCATGAAAAGTATGATTTACATGCCACGCTCATGGTGCGCTCGCGGCCGTTTCGTTAGCTTGATATACACCAAATTTGGGATTGAGTGACATCACTGTATGACGAACATAAATGACAAGTGGTAATATGAAAATGATGACTTCATGAGCGACATGACTTGCATACCACGCTCATAGCACGCTCGCGGCCGTTTCGTTAGCTTGATATACACCAAATTTGGTATTGAGTGACATGACTGTATGACGAACATAAATGACAAGTGGTAATATGGAAATCATGACATGTCATGTGCGACATGACTTGCATGCCACGCTCATAGCACGCTCTCGGCCGTTTCGTTAGCTTGATATACACGAAATTTGGGATTGAGTGACATCACTGTATGACGAACATAAATGACAAGTGGTAATATGGAAATCATGACATGTCATGAGTGACATGACTTGCATTCCACGCTCATACCACGCTCGCGGCCGTTTCGTTAGCTTGATATACACCAAATTTGGGATTGAGTGACATCACTGTATGACGAACATAAATGACAAGTGGTAATATGAAAATGATGACTTCATGAGCGACATGATTTGCATTCCACGCTCATAGCACGCTCGCGGCCGTTTCGTTAGCTTAATATACACCAAATTTGGTATTGAGTGACATGACTGTATGACGAACATAAATTGACAAGTGGTAATATGGAAATCATGACTTGTCATGTGCGACATGACTTGCATGCCACGCTCTGGCACGCTCGCGGCCGTTTCGTTAGCTTGAGATACACCAAATTTGGTATTGAGTGACATGACTGTATAACGAACATAAGTGGCAGGTGGTAACATGAAAATCTTGGCATGCATGTCATCTACAATGCCATTTACATGCCACGCTCATGGTGTGCTTGCGTCCAGTTCACTAGCTTGACATACACCCAAATTGGTATATCGCGACGTGACTGTAACACAAATGACAGGTCGTAACATGTAAAACATTACATGCAAATTATGTAAAGCATGATTTGCTCCTTCCTGGCTGCTTCGCATTACATCGATTCCCACAGTGCGTGGGATCTGCCGGCTTTTTTTTCTTCACATTTACATTACAATTACTTCTAATAACATCCCCTATACTTTCCTTGGCATCATTGTCAGTTGGTTTTCATTAATATTGTGTTTAACAAAAACGAGCCCTTAAATTTACATTTCTTTCCATCATTCATAGGGTCTCGTTCTGGCAGACTTGATGTCTTCAGGTAGTATGCGAGGGATTAGTCAGCTGCGAGCTCGTAATGAGATCACGTGCTACGTGACGCCAACAGGCAAAAAGGGTGTTCCACACTCGCCGTAATGGCAACAGGCGGCGCTGACCATTAAGGAGGAAGGGACACGGGCTTGGGAGGGCAGCTTCTTCCTAGGGAGTCCGAGCGCTCGCTCTGCTGTTGCTTCCAGCCTTACACCATTAGCATAGGTCGGCAAACTCACTCATGAGTCGACTCACTCAGACTCAAAGATCGGGCCGTGAGTCTTAGTCCGTGTGAGTAATATTTTGGTGAGTTTAAGACCGAATGGGTCCGGTTGATTAAAACTTGTTGTTGGGCTAGTTGGTAACTCTTCATATTGTAAGTAGTTTAGCGCAACTTCGTAATCCCTCGAAACACCCACACATTCACACACGCTCGCACTCAAGAAACGCACACCACACACAGCGCTTACTACCAACTGTTTATTGTGCGTGACTGACCACCTAATATATGTATACAGGATAATGCGCAAATGAAATGATCAACAAATATGCGCATGTGCAAATATTCTACAAGCGATGCAAGAACCAACCACCACCCAACAAAGTAACAAAGAAAAAATGAAAAAGGAAGACAGATAAACAGCTGGGAGCACTAACATCTTCCCTCGAGAAAAGATATTTCCCTGTGATACAAAATCACGGACGGCTCACTAACACAACGATCCTTATTTTTTTCTATGAAGTATACTTCCAATAAAAGACGTGCAGATGATTCCGTGCTTCTTACGAGTACCTCCGTGTATGTAAACCATGGCTCACAGCCACATGCGGCCGCATGTGCCACAAGATGCTCGTACTTATCCTCTTTTTTTCTCAATTTTTTTGAGCATGCTCCCTTAGCCGGTCATTGAGGCATCTTTCGGTTTGACCGACGTACACTTTTCCGCATGATAAAGGAATGGAGTATACAACCCCCGTGGAACACTTAACGAAGGCCTTCTCGTGTTTTAGGGGCGAAGCTCCTTAGGGCATAGGCTAGTCCGGCGTCGTCCTGCGTCGTTGTCGTAGCCACCCCTGTGCGATGACGATGACGCTGCCATCACGGCACAGCACATGGAATGTACCCACTATGCGTCATAACGATGACGCTGATAACGATGAAGAATAAGCGTGTCCCGTTACCCTACTGGTGCGTGAGTTTAACGTTGACATCACTGAAAACAGTTGGCTCATACAACACATGGCATCGCGATATGGTCTCACATGCATATTGTTTGACCACATGCAACCAACCACCATCCGAGGAACCTGCATCGATCTCGTCGTTGTAAAATTTCGACTACGACCCAACCAGGAACCGCTCTCCAATTAGTGGAGACTCGCCAATTAGTGGGCGGAAGTGGGGGGGGGCTGTTTGATCTGAAAGAGGGTGGGGGGGGACAGGCAAGTGTGGTCGAGTGTCGTTTTGTGCTATATATATCCCATCACTGAAAAGTGGGCACGGGCCCAGTGTGCCACCCCCCTGGCTACGCCACTGAGGTCCACCATTAACTGCCGACCTATGACCACTAGTGCAAGCTAGCTTTGCTGCGATCAGTCATCGCACCACTAGTGCACAGCAGCCCCAATGTTTTAGATGCGAAACATCTTATGCTCGATTTTTAATTTACGTGGTATGCTGGCGCCAAGAAAAAAAACTTCCCCATCTCCCGCTAAAGGGGACCATGTGTGGATGTGAAGCAGCGGGGAGATGGTTAGCTTGAGCGGGAGAAACGTCGCCGCTCTCGTTTCGCGGCGGCGGCCCGGGCGCTCATCGCGGCGCTGCACAGGAGAGAGAATGAGGCGCGCGCGCTCCGTCATTTTCATACCGCGGAACTACCGTGGCGCCCCCCAGCGGAGTATGCAGCTGTCGCATCATCTGTCGTGCACGCCGCTCCGTAGAGGATTCCTAGAGGAGAGAACGGGGGGGGGGGGCCGTAGGAGAGGAGACGCGCATGCGCTGTAGGACGCGGGAGCCGCTCCGTAGAGTAGATAGTGCAGAGAGAAGGGGTGAGGGTAGGAGAGGACGTGCATGCGCTCGGGGGGGGGGGGGGGGGTTGGGACGCGGGCGCCGCTCCGTAGAGTAGAGGAAATCTAGTGGATAGAAAGGGGAAGGGGCCGCGCATGCGTTGGCGGGGGGGGGGGGTTGCAGGACGTGGGCGCCACTCCGTAGAGTAGAGGATTCCTATAGGAGTAGAGCTCTACTCTATAGGATTCCTATAGAGTAGAGCGTAGGAGAGAAAGGGGGTGAGCGTAGGAGAGGAGAGAGAGGGGGGAGGGGACGTGCATGCGCTGTGGGACGCGGGAAGGACGGGTGGACTAAGCCCCCCGCAAGCGCATGCAAGCAAGATCAAGGAATGGAGTCAACCTGGGCGACAAACACCACCGGTAGAGCGCGTTATTCTTTGCTTGCATCCCCAAACACATGCAAGAAAGATCAAGGATTTGAGTCAACCTGGGCGACAGACACCACCTGCCTAGCCATTGCTAAGCAGCCCCTCTATGCTCTCAGCCATGACTCTGGTGACTGTATTGGTGGTTGACGGCCTTATTGTACTAGTGTTCTGGCTCGCATAGTGGGTGCTTCCCTACTTCATAAATGTGGCCGGACGCGGGACGCAGTATGCAGCTGTCGCACCACCTGTCGTGCGCGCCGCTCCATAGAGAATTCCTAGAGGAGACGAGGGGGGGGGTACCGTAGGAGAGGAGAGAGAGGGGGGGAGGGGACGTGCATGCGCTGTGGGGTTGTGGGACGCAGGGGCCGCTCCGTAGAGTAGAGGATTCCTAGAGGAGAGAAAGGGGTGAGCGTAGGGGAGGAGAGAGAGGGGGGGGAGGGGACGCACATGCGCTGTGGTGGTGTGGGACGCGGGAAAGAGGGACGGACTAAGCCCCCTCCAAACACATGCAAGCAAGATCAAGGAATGGAGTCAACCTGGGCGACAGACACCACCTGCCTAGCCATTGCTAAGCAGCCTCTCTGTGCTCTCGGCCATGACTCTGATGACTGTGGTAGTGGTTGACGGCCTTCATATTACTACAGTGTTCTGGTTCGCATAATGGGTGCTTCCCTACTTCATCAATGTGGCCGGACGCGGGACGCGGGACGCGGGAGGGACGCGGGACGGACATAGCCCCGAGCATAAAGGCTGAACCACATGCAGCGTTTTTTTCCGGCGTTTTCTGACGTTGCGTCTCTCGGCGTCATGACATCAACGCCGCCAGAGAGGGCGGTCAACCACATGGAAAGCGCCGAGGCCAGCGCCAGCCCAGCGTCACGCATGCGACCAAAGGGAATGAACCTGATACCTCGCAAAGCAGTGTGAAGTATCCGTCACTGGACTAACAAAAAATATTCCTGATTACAGGTTTTATGTCTAACTTGAGGTTCTGTACTGAGGGAAACAAGTGACAGTGTCGCCGAAAGGCTATTTTTGTTTATTTTACTTGTAACGCCACCTATTGAGCATAAGATGAACCACGAACTCGTAATATATGGCCTCTGAGCTTGAAGTTGTCGCACGTTTTTGAGGCCACGTATTCGGCCTATACACTCAGGCCTGCTAAGCCTACCGATGAACTTGAGTATGGCGCTCGGAAACTGTTCGAAGAAATTCCGAGCGCTTGCTGTCGAAGCTTCTCAGGAACAAGTTAAGTCAAATACAAGCATCCAGTTGAGAACTTGCGGGTCACACAGAGCACGGCGACGACTTAATAGATCTGAGGCGGGTGGCAGCCATTTTGGCAGCAGCGACGGCGCCGTTACGTAGCGGAAGTCGCTGCCACCTGCGCGCTGATTGGTTATCCATTCAGCGAAGCGCTTCCGGTGGCGACGCTGACACCGGTGATGTCTGGACCGTTCAGAAGTGGACGTTTCGGCCACCGTCACCGGCGGCGTCGACGCCGAGTGACGCCGGCGTACGAAACGCCGGGAAAACGCCGGGAAAACGCTGCATATAGTCCGCCCTTAAGATGCTTCGCATCTAAAAAAGAAACAATGACACTTCGAGACCTCTCAGCCGGTCCGACAGTGGCACGCGGAAACATTATACAGATCGAAATAGAAGAGAGGCCGTCGCAGTGCAAGACAGACGTAGATCATGTTTGGATTACGCAGTAATGTGTTGCCCGTTGCCAAGTTTACTTGATCTGAGAAGTGGTGGCACGGCGCATGTGGAAAGCTAGATCGTGAGGCGCGCGCGCTTGTTTCGGCGGCTGGTGCCGCGTACACACTGTTCCCATGAGTGCTTGCGCGCCCGTCGGTGATGCTCGTGTGCTTGCCGCACCGCAATTGCCGCACCGCAACGATGACAAGATAACCCTCTTCCGTATGACTTCAACGAAGCACGACCTGACCAAACAACTAACTATACACGCCACGTAGCAGTAGCGTAGCCAGAAATTTTTTTCGGGGGGGGGGGGGGGGGGGGTTCAACCATACTTTATGTATGTTCGTGCGTGCGTTTGTATGTGTGCGTGCATATATACGCAAGCAAAACTGAAAAAATTTCGGGGGGGGGGGGGTTTAACCCCCAACCCCCCCCCTTGGCTACGCCACTGCCACGTAGCTAACATGACCTACAGATAGCCCGGCCAAGATCACCTTTGAAGCACGACCTTTCTGTCGCCATTGTTCGCGGAG